>JABCKH010000233.1:0-25400 GCA_018851285.1 Lyophyllum semitale | reverse complement strand
ACCTTCCAGCGTCCCTCGTTCTATGTTGGCGTGGCTCTCTGGGTTCTCGGGATCGCGGGAAAGATATTCCACGTTGAGATCCTTCTTCGCCTGCGCCGTAGAGCCAACGACAGGGTGGAAGACCATGGTGATGGTTGGCACGCTCAGGAACGCCCTGTTATTCCACATGGCGGATTGTATCGATACATATCCTACCCGCAATATCTCTGCGAGTGGTTAGAACGGCTGGGGTTCGCCCTCGCCGCGGCACCGCTCCCGCCACGCTCTGTCGCCTCTGTACCACACTCCTTCTCCATACGAAGTGTCGCGACTCTCATTACCAACCCTGCCTACCTCTTCGCACAAAACCTAGCCCCGCCCTACGTTCTGCTGCTGGCTGAGGTTCTATTCATGCTCCCACATGCATACCGAGATCATCAATGGTATAAAAGGAGGTTTGGAGAACGGTATCCCAGGGACAGGAGAGCTGTTATACCCTTCTTGATGTGAAGGTGGCATTATGGAACAAGGGAGTCGCTTCACTGGCAAGAGACATAGGTGACATGTAGCACCATGCACGGGATATATACAGGTTTTAGAGCCCGAATCTGTTCGACGAGAGGAATTTCCGCCCTTTCCGATGCATTTCAGGAAACCTCCATCCATGTGTGATGTTATACTACCACTACACTCCAGAGTCCAAGTCGCATTACGGCATACAGTAATCGTATTAAAATAGGCATGTAAGGGTTTCCAATGACAGGATTACGCCAGCGTCGACGTCGTGAGGGACAAGTCGGACGTTGAATGATGACATAGAAATTAGAATAGGATAGGATAGCCAGAACATGGTGACGTCGCCAAGAACAATCTCTTCACAAAGTCGATGTCATGAATGGTCTACATCAACCTCAATGCCATGCAATGTATGTTGGGACTGTAGAAGAAATCCTATACAGTCCTGCCAAAATAATCGCACGGATCGCGAAGCTCACTTCCGAGTAACGATCGAGATCGGCGGCTGACATGTTGACCAGTCTATAAAACGCGCACAAACGTCCGCCGCTCTCCTTCATCAGAAACCACCACCACCTCACATCCATCCTCAAGCATCTCACATCCCAAATGCGTTTTTTCTTCACAAATCACTTCAGCACCGACATCCTCAGCGGCCTCGTCGCCACCGTCGCAGCCACAGTCGTGTACCAGCAGCTCGCCCCGCCCACAGCGATTTCGCCCGGGCGATTTGGTTCCTCAGCCATCCAGACCCCGCCGCCGCCGCCTCCGACGCGCTCAGTCAAGTTCCCGCCGTCGGGCACAGTCCCTGGAGGATTTGCTCAAGGCGGGCTCGAGTTCGCGGGGGGACAATTCGTGGAGGTGGCTGGCAGTGTGGTTGGTGTGCTCGCTGTTGTTGGTATGTGCCCGGTTCGACTTCATCTTCTGCGCTATGGCTGACCTTTGCCTTCCTCGTTGCAGGCACCGCCGTGCTTCTTACGAGGCGTGCTCGCCGCTCGAGCGATTCGAGCGAGGAAGACCCCGACCCTCTCTGCAGTGATGGGACTAGTAACGGCACCCCGCCCAACCACCCATCCTGCTCCGCCTCTTATCTCGTCTCCCTCGCCGTCGATTCGAGCAAGGAAGACCCCGATCCCCTCTGCAGTGATGGGAGTGGTAACGGCAGCCCGCCCAACCGCCCATCCCGCTCCACCTCTTATCTCGTCTCCTTCCTCGCCGTCCTATACGCCCTCACCGCCATCTTCGTTTTCGAACAAATCTTTCCCGAGGCCGCAGCACGACACAAGATGATGCTTCAAGAGGCTGCTAGGACGCACGCAGGGCAGCTTCTAAAACAGATTCTCGAACACGCCGGCGTCACAATGAACCGCAGGCAGTACATTGGCGCTCCCTGGTCTAGCATTAGTGCTGTTTCGGACGTTATCCTGTGGGTCGAGTTTGAACAAGTCGTTGGTGTTGTGAAGCCGATTCTCGGATACGCTGCGGTCGCAATCAACGACACGCAGCAGATCGGTACTCTCTGGGCCAACTCCAGCGCCATACCGAACCTCATCCCAATCAACTGCAAACAGGTCCTTGGCATCGTCATGAACGCCATCATCCCAACGACAGACCGTCTCCTCCATGTTGCGAGTGGGCTGTATCGGCAACAGCTCATCGAAACGCTGGTTCGTCTCATCGTGCTAATCACTTCACGGGTAAACCCGCCCCTCGAACAAGCATACACCTTTTTGCAGCAGCGGCTCGGGCTCGGAATGGTGACGACATTAGCCCAGCCGATCATCTCACTGAACTGGGGGGCGGTAATCTTGGTAGCGCGGGGTTGTTTGCTCGTTGCGACGCTAGCAGTTTGGGTGCTTGGGAACAGAAGGAGGCGGGAGGAGGCGGAGGAGAGTGTGCTTGTCGTCGAGGAGGATTGTTATAGGGAGGAGCAGGATGAGGATAGCGTGCTCATCGAAGAAGATGGGAAGGATTCGAAGCCTTCCGAGTTATATGCCATCATACGCCTTCTTCTCGATGCCGTAAGTGGGCTTTACTGGCAGCAGCTCGTCGAGACAGCGGCAACATCAACCATCTCTACCATCGTTTCAATCACGGTACAAACGATGATTCCACTCCTTGAGGAAGCGTACGCTTTCTGGCAGCAGCGCCTCGAGACGATGGCGACAGCGACAGCGACATTGGTCGAGCCTATCACCTCACCGCACTGGGAAACGGTAATAACGGCGGTGCGGGGTTGTTTATTCGCAGCAAGCGTGGTTGTATGGGTGGCCGGGCGCTGGAGTCGGGAAGAAGAGGAGTCAGGTGTGCGTGTGGTGGAGGCGGAAGGGGGGTGGGGGGACGGGTGATGAGAGTGGCCAAGGAGGAAGACGAGGCGAACGACATCTGGGATAGACCTATCTGCTGCGGACGAGTAGCGGGATGTGGTTTTGTCTTCGGACGGGGCGGACAGCTGACGAGTTGGATGCCCCCATGGTCTTGTGTTTCGTTTTCTGACCGGTCCTCGTGAATGGGGTGAAAGACGGTTCGATTTCTTTTTTTTTTCCCTTCTATTTCCCTACCCCGCATTCGGACTGGACTGGGATCTTAGGGCACAGTGCGTAATCTTCTGGACTTGGATTTGGACTTGGATTTTCTTCTGCTCAGCATCTAGACTTGGATCGATACCATAAATCACCGTATACATAGAGAAACGGCTGCTTCCTTACCTCTGCAATCATTATAAACAATTTGGAGCACCCGATGCCGCATCCTGGCACTGTAATTGTGTTTCGCCAAAGAGTGTCACAGAGCGCTACGGGGATGGCGGAGGTGGGATTGTTATAGTCAGAGGAAGAGATAAGTATGCGCAGGCCCCGGGGTGCACGTTGGGACACTGGCAGTCAACCGGCAGTCGAGACAGCCGCCTACGAGCGTCTTCATCATCACCAATCCGTCATACATTGGGCGACCACCAGAAGTTAAGTTACGGCCAGCACATCGATATCGTTCATCGCCAATGCGTCAGACGAAGAGCGCCTCTTCGACCACTGGAAGCTTCAGTTTGTGGCTGCATCATGAGGGCGGCGTATGTACAAGTTGATCGAGTCTGAGTATGCTGATGCATTTCAGCATCTAGGGAGGAAGGAGACGACTCGGAGGCGTTGAAGGAGAAAATTGGTTGGTTTGTTGGGAGGAGGGAGGTGGGAAAGTTGGATGTTAGAAGGGCAAAACAAATTCGGGTACGGGGAATCGAACCCCGAGCTGCCGCGTTCGCAGTATGTATCCGACTTTTCTGATCTTATTTCTGATGAGAGGCGGCAATGTTAGCCGTTACACCATACCCGATACAATTAAATGGACTTTCTGCAATATCAACCTGGTGTAGAGGTGCGTTCAAGGTGCGCCCATGTAAAAATATATTCCGGTACGGGGAATCGAACCCCGAGCTGCCGCGCACTCGTAGACAGTGAAAGGCGGCAATGTTAGCCGTTACACCATACCGGACGATACAGTTTAGGAAACTGACCTCAACATCATCATCCTGGATGTTGGTGACCTTCACGCGTCGGGCGGGCCTTGCGTGGATTGCGGACTCCGCCACGGCCCGGCGGGGCGGAATATTCAATTTCGCTAATATTGTTTCTGCGTCGTGACCACTGCTTTCTAGTTCCGAAGCGGTGGAGAGCGGTGGGCCACATTCTCTTGTTGCCGACTTGTACCTTAGTAGGCATCTGCAGATTTTCCCACCCACCAACCATACCCTGTAACGCGACACTCCAGCATACCGCGGCTTGCCAACATTTTCAAAGTCACCTGCTTCTGATGACAGAACTCTGGAGCTGCTTCTTAGGGGCCAGTGCCGACCCATGTGGACAATTAATATTGGAGCCGTCGTTGGCAACAGCGACATCATGTGGTCGTGTCGTACTTGATCTCACACTTCGCGAAGCCACCCAAGTTTAAGGCTTAAAAGCTCAAGCATTGCCGAAATGCTTTCCCCCGTCTTTCCTGGCGTCCACGATGTTGACCAAATTCCGAGCATTGTGTCAATTGGCCCTTCTCACTGCATACATAACGAGACCGTCGTTCGCAGTAGTTGTTGCAGGAGTGGCAGACCTTCCGAGTCTCGATTTTGACTTCGTCATCGTGGGAGGTAAGGAGATGTTCAAGCTCCCTGACCAATCCGTATGCTCATTTCCGCACCGCGTCATAGGTGGAACAGCAGGCCTCGTGGTCGCGAATCGACTAACCGAGAACCCCAACCACTCTGTCTTAGTTCTAGAGGCCGGCGGCTCGTAAGTACCCTGTATTGTATGATATTATGTGCTAGGAAACCTTATTCCGTGAATCCAGAAACCTAAATGTATTCAACACCAAAGTCCCTTTCTTCAATGGTCGTCTTTTCAATACGCCAGCCGATTGGAATTTTACGACCGCACCTATGGCTGGAGTCGGCGGGCGATCCGTAGGTTATCCCCAAGGCCACATCCTTGGAGGCACCAGTTCCCTGAGTACGCCTGTCATTATTGTATCAGCCAAAGTTACTTCTCACACTCTTGATCTCCATCTAGACGGCCTTGCGTACACGCGTGGCTCTTCTGACGACTATGATCGCTACGGGAAGCTGACCAACGACGCTGGTTGGTCCTGGAACAGCCTCCAACCATATTTCCGCAAGGTGAGTTATACTTAGAAATTTCTGGAAACTGTCTCTCACGCCCGTCGTAGAATGAAAGGTGGACTCAGCCGGTCGATAATCACAACACAACCGGGCAATTCGACCCAGCTGTGCACGGCTTCGACGGTATCAACGCTGTCAGTCTTCCTGGATTCATATATTCCTTCGATCACCGCGTAATCAAAGCAACGTCGGAGCTCCCTGGCGAGTTTCCATTTAATTTGGATATGAATTCTGGAAATCAGCTGGGCATAGGTGTGTATCTTTAGTTCTTCAAGGGCTTGACACTGATATATCGCTCTAGGATGGACGCCGTTTACAATCAAGGGTGGCGAAAGAAGTAGTTCAGCAACATCTTATCTCGCCCCAGAGTTTGCTGGAAGGAAGAACTTGCATGTTGTGATAAATGCGCGGGTAACCCGTGTTCTCCAAACTGGCACCTCTCACGGAATACCTATCTTCAAAGGTGTAGAGTTCACAAACGACCAGGCACTCGGAGGTGAGCTCGGAATCAATATATGAAATCAACACCTTCGCTGACATTGCGAGCTAGGCCCACGAAGAAAAGTTACTGCTAAAAAGGAAGTTATTCTGTCCGCCGGAGTCATCGGATCCCCCCATATCCTCCAACACTCTGGTATCGGCGACTCCGCGCTTTTATCCAAAGTCGGAGTCAAACCCCTCGTCGATCTCCCCTCAGTCGGAAAAAACTTCACAGACCACCCTTTCGTCGCCAACACCTGGACTGTGAACTCGACCGACACCTTCGAGACTGCAGTCCGGAACGCCACCCTTGCGGCAGAACAGGTCAAGCGTTGGAACGAGACGCGGACGGGCCCATATGCTGCCGCTACTTTCAGCACGGCCGGTTGGTTACGCGTGCCCGACAATTCGACCATATTTCAGCAATTCAAAGATCCATCGGCTGGACCACATACCTCTCACTATGAATTTATCATTGCGGTTTGTATACGTCTTTCCTTCCCTATCACTCACAAAAACTTATAACCATCGCCACAGAACGGTAGGACACGTCTGCCTCTCCCACCTACCGGAAATTCGATGGTCATCGGCACCGTGGTTGTAACACCTATTTCGCGTAAGTCTTCATAAACACGCTTTTCATCACATTGAATATAACTTTTTCTTCTCGAAAAGGTGGTACTGTACTAATAGCTTCCAACAACCCATTTGATCCTCCGGCTATAAACCCAAATCTCTTGGACTCCGAGTTTGATATGTTCGCCATGCGAGAGGCCATTCGTTCCGCTCGCCGGTTTGCGCAAGCCCCAGTCTTCTCGGACTACGTCATTCGGCTCGAGGATACCGCTGTTACAGACGCGGAGCTGGACGTATTCATCCGCAAGTCGGCGATCACCGTCTCACATTGCGTTGGCACCGCGTCGATGTCCCCGAAGGGCGCCGATTACGGTGTTCTCGATCCCGATCTCCGTGTAAAGAAGGTCTTGGGCTTGCGTGTTGTCGATTCATCAGCTATTGTGAGTTGATTCTCCCCTCGTGATGTATAGACGTGAGTTTATTGACCCGGTTCAGCCTGTGGTTCCTGCTGCGCACACACAAGCCGCCACATACGTCTTTGCAGAGAGAGCTTCGGATCTGATCAAAGCTGCATGGCAAAAACATGCGTAAGATAGGCAGCCTGCGCAAGAGCGCAGACACAGATATTTTTGTTTAGTCCTACTGTTTTCTTTGTTCAACTCTGTACACGCACATCAAATCTCTGAGAGCTCGTGGCTCCCTCACCTCATGGCAGGATGATATCACAGTGATAAATGATTGACGGCTAGCCGCAAGGTGTCAGGACCACACGCTCACATCGAAATGTCATGCTTTGTCTTTCTCTATCAACCATCTCTCCGTCCATCAGAACCTTACCGAACTGTACAGCTTACAGGACTAAGATCTCTCGCTTCGCGGGCCTGTCGATAAACAAAATATGGCTCCAGGCTCCGCCTCGTGAGTGCAGCAAGGTGCAGCACGACTAAATTTAAACTTTCGAGGGGATTGTACAAAGGGAGGACCCCATAATGTGACTTGTCTCGCAAACTATTTATTCTGAATTGGAGGTTTCGTTTGAATATGATCTGCACGAAGAGGAAATGCTTAAGTGACATTGAAACCGCGTGATAGCATTGGCGGGCTGTTCGATCCAGGTAAATTGAAAGGGTCTGAGAACCTCTTCAGTCTAAATGTCCATAACGCACACATATCGGGAATGTGAAGGATGTGTAATCACAGTTCTCCAGTGAATATTTGGACCTACTAGCCATTGTCATTCACCTTACGACCGACCTCTGCGGATGGCCATCTGCCTCCGAGGCATGTCCGCCAATAAGCCCGATGCATAGAGAAGTTGGACCAGGCGAGATCTCTACCTGCAGGCAAAGACTCCCCAGCGAAAGCCAATTGACAGAGGGCTCGTGACGAAACAACAGCCTTTCCATGATCGACACCTGGTACACCTCCCGATGCGTACCACCTGTCACTGGAAGGGGTACCTCAATCGTACATCCAAAGGCGCGGAGACTCGAGACGAGGAACGAGGAATAAATGCAAGATAAGATACAACAACGATGAAAGAAAGGACGGAAGATGGATAAGGGAAATCACGCCTTGATCTTCTTCTCCTTCTTCTCCTTCTTTTCCTTTTTCTCTTTTTTCTTCTTGGGAACCTCGTCACCCTGTTAAAAGGAGGTCGCTATCAGCATGATTCCAAGAAACGAGTGCTGGACTCACATCTGCAGCTGCCTCACTCTTGGCCTTCTCCTTCTTGGCCTTCTTCAGCGCCTTCTTCTCCTCTTTCGATAGCTTGACCTTTTTCGAGGATGGTTCTTCCTCATCGCCATCGACGTCCATGTCATCACTCTTCCTCTTCTTCTTCTTCTCCTTCTTCGGGCTCGGTTCGAGGGTTGTCAACGCCGGGCCGTCCATGTCCACGTCTTCGTCCTCGTCCTCGTCCTCATCCATCGCAAGATCCTCCAACACCTTCCTAATGGCATCCGCATTCTTTGAAGGTGGGGCTCCTGTCTCGAAAAAGTTAAGGCGCTCCTCCACCTGAGCACGCAACGCCTCGCCGAATTTTGCTGTCGGGTTGTCTGAAGATAGCCAGAATAAGACACGATCGCACATAGATAGTTTGAATACGAACCGGAGTAACAGTCTATCCGCGACGCTATTGAGCATTTGTTGGCAAGGAAGCGAGAGATGCGGCCCTTATGTTTCGGTCCTGCACGGCCAATGAAGGTTGAGTGGTATAGAAGACCATACTGGGTCATAGATGTAAGTATTTTCAACACCAAACGCGAGGAAAGAGAGTTTTTACCTTTGGTGTGTTGCCCTTCGTCTTAAGCGCTCTGAATAAAGCCTTCTCCGCACCGAGAATCTGCACCGTGCTAGCAGGGTACTTGCTCAGATTTGTGAGGCTTCCTGCGTGGCTGATGAGCCGGGCACCTATCCTCTCCCCGAGGAGCGCCGTCAAACTTGGCGCGACAAGATTCATCTTCTCCGTCAAATACGATATAAGCGACTTTCGGTATTCTGAGATCGATACCACGCGCACGGCGAACGCATTGATGTTGATTAAGTCGATTTCAGCAAGTGAAGAGCCCATAGAACCACGGGCGGCGTCGAGAATGTTTTGGGCAAGTGTGGAGTCGTCGTCAATGATGGCGGCCAAATCTGGGAGCTTCTCCTCGTCCAATGTATCCTTGTCACCGATAAATTGCGCAACGCGAGCGTACTGGTGGTTGTCGGGAACGAGACGGACGAGCTCGGGAAAGTGATACCCATACCATTCTCTCATACGCATGGCGAAGAGATTAACGTCCTTGTCAAGTTGGTCGAGGAGAGCAATGGCTTGGATGATCATGTTATCGATACGGTTCACGTTGAACTTTAGTTTCGCGCGAGAGTACGAGTGGCCCAGACCAAGCTGAGCTTTTCGGAGGTCGTCCGTTTGAAGACCCTTCAAGAGCTTGGAGGCATGAAGACGAATGCCACGGATAAGTTCTTGGGCTGTCTCCGAGACATCACAAGGAATGCCGGTGGCACCCTTGATGTTGCTCGCAAGGACGTTGTCGGAAACGGCTAGCACGACGGGAGATTTTTTGGAGGTTTTCGCGAGGTTCAATTCCAAAAGATTTTTCAAGTAATCATTGACAATCCCTGTCCCATGACCATATTAGAGGCCAACGTAGTCAATAAAATATCAAGCATACCCTCAGAAATATCGTTTGCGTTTTCGAGAGCCTGGGCAGCACTTTTGAAGGGAGAAAAACTCAGCAGCGACACCATTTTCCCGAATTTCGCGAGGTCCTTGATCGAATCTTGGACAGCACGGGACTTGGAGCCAATGTCCTCGATAAGCCTGGCCTCGAAGATAGCATAGCCTGAGGCCGACTCGAAGAGTATGTGTGTGACCATCGGGGGGTCTTGTCGTCGTCGTAGACGGTGAGCGGCGCCTGGGAAACCAAAACTTTTTTCAGAGTCCGATTATGATAATAACTATGTCCCAGATTAGGAAACTCTCTTTCCCAATTGCAACTGCACCTGAACTGCACTCGCCAGCGAAAGGCAGATGACTTATTCTGAGCTACCTCTTTCCTCCGCCTGCAACTATAATTGCTGTTGTCTGCTTTTCTAGATTTCCAGCAATCGGTAAAAACTATCAGCTGTCGTCTGTGTCCACCTCGCAATATCTTATGGATTCTGCTACAATGGAGTTCTTGGAGAAAATAAATTATAAGCGAAGTCCTTCAGCCTGGGTATTATAGGTCAGGCAATCAGTCATTAAGCAGCTTGAAGCGGCCACATCTTGGGCCTTATGTCTCTGGCTCAATTTCGTACCTTACGACCTCGGACTGATTAATTTTTGAAGGGAGACAGCAATCTCGGACCAGGCGACCCGTATCCCGCCGCGACACCGTGTTTGTTCGACATCGGATGCTCTGATCTCTCTTTTGCCATCCTTCGAAACCTCGAGGCTGTCCGGCATGTCGTTTTCTCCAGAAAAACACGTTGTGATCTTCTGATGGACATACCCTGGCAAGTGACCAAGTGTGCCAAAGATCGATAGCGCACAATACCAACTCAAAGCTCCCCAAGCTCTATCAGACCGCATGCATATGTCGCAGATCCATGTTTCATTCCAACCTCTCCACCGAAGTTGTTTACTTCGGTGGTGTCTAGCTATATGCTCTTAGTTGCTCCTCACGAATCAGACAGAAACGACGTCACTATCACTATGTAACTGCCAGGCTTCTAGCCTCGCTTTCGTTCTATTCCAGGCATGTCAAAGGCCCCTTTAGAACCAATAATTTGAGAAAGATAGGTATCATTGATGTAATCCGGCTCCATCCAAGTCATTCGGTGGAACAACTCAGTCTGTCTGTCCGGCTATCATCGAAATCTTCACCAGCCGTGGCAAGCCATCCAATGACATAGCTTCAGAAACCGGGCTCGAGCGCTTTGAACTGACGCCCATTGGAGTTGAAATGCTAGTGTAACGCCCGTCGTTCGTGGATGTCGATGGAGCCGTGTTTGCCGAAGACGACGTTCCAACTTCCAAGATATCCCGAACGGGAGGAAGACCGAGGGGACGGAACCAGGTTGCAGGCAGCAAGAATCGTCACCGTGATCATGTCAAGGTGAGGTAGGCACGTTATCATCACGTGAAGACTAATTGGACCTTCATTCGCGCGTTGGGAAGATGGCCGTGTTTGGACTAAGAGTGGGCCATCGCCTCGTGGTGGACAGGTTCCTGTTCTCCTCCCATTAGCACATAAGCAGGCTGGAGCTCTGCGGGGACCCCAGAGGACCTTTTCAAGGCTTGGACCTCAGAAGTCGCCCGGGCACGACAGGTTGATTCTATCGCCACGCTGCGACTTGGAAGTTTGGAGTCGCCCACAGACTCTGAAACACGCATTTGCAGCCAGTCATCGTCCAACTCGTGCCCCTGTGGTTCCTTTTAACGACTCACGTTCCGCTTCACGACCACTGATCTATTTGCCCTTCTTCCGCCATGTTCAAGTGGACGAAACGTCGCCCTAGCGGAGAACCCTCCACCCCAAAGCTGGGTAGCATTTCCCTCCCGGACGAGACCCCAGCCAGGAGTGTATCGACGACACAATGGACGACGAATTTCATTCGCCAGCCGACCTCAACATTCTCCAGATCCGTGCCAGACCATCGATCAAAGACCCGCCATGCCTCGGCTGCTCCGCCGACCTCGCAGTTATCAGAAAAGACGCCTAGAACGAGAACTTCGTCGACCATCAAGCGGGTTGATTCTAGTATGATAGACATGACTAGCGTGAAACGAGTGCTCATGTGTTTATTCACAGGGATGGCAGCGAAAGCCGCAGCTCAGAGCGACGATATCGAAGTTGGCTATGTTTCGTCGCCTGATGGCTACACGACAAAAAGGAAAGCATCGCCGAAGGTTCCTATCAAGGGTATGATTAGGCCATCTGCACCGCGCGATTCCGCCAATATCCTCTAATCAGTGTTCGTCGCAGGCATCCTAAAGCCACCCAAACCTTTTATAGAGCCAGAATTTAATAAACCTGTGATGCCCGGTGAGCGCGAATTCCTGGAATTCCTGAGATTTTTGCCTTACATACATTCCACAGTTCCACCACACGCTAGCCAAGGCGGGTCCCATGGCTATGATAAAGCGGGTTCTACAGGTGGGTCACGTTACCATCCCTTTATAAGTTCGAAGTTCATTTCGCTGATCCTTTATCGCCCCCCACCAGGATTCAACTCGGCTGACATGCATGGAAGCGAGAAACCTCACCGATCTACAAACGAGAAGAATGCAGACAACAGTACGCTTCGGGGCTTCGCAATCGTGCTCCGCTCGCTGACGTGCGATCTCTGGCCAGCATCGCAAAATGCTGCCCAATCGAGATATAGGCCCTTGCAACCCCCCATTCTACCTCGTAGGTCTCAAGCACTGAGTTACCTTCGATGTTATTTCCAGGTTCACTGATGATCGGGCTGATCATAGCGGGAGCACCATCCTTGGTTCCAGGCTACATGGGTCACGGACCTGTTATGCCCATGAACGGCCCGTACTATGGGGCGGCGCCTACATCGCGATTTCCTCCAGGCGGATCCTTTGGTGCCCCGCAGGGTCCCCCCCAAGGTTGGTGGGAGCTTTGTCTTTATTCTTGATCTGCTGATGATCGATCAATGTCATAGTGCCGTTGCAGTATATGCGTTCCAGCAGGTATGGAGGCGAGCGCGGAGGGGGGTCATCGGACACCGAAGGTAGGATCCATCGCCATTGGTGATATATCTCGTTTGACTGACAAGCTTTCGTAATAAGGTTTACCAAGGGGCTCACGTCCCAGTAGACGTGAAGGAGGTCTTTCGGACACTGAAGGTAATGATCCAGCAAGTATGACTGTAGTCTTGATTCGTTTAACAATGATCACCATATCTTTAGAGATATCACGTACACGTTCCAGCAGGTATGGAGCTCATGCGCCACAGGATCCTCCGACAGGTGACTATCCTTTGTATAAGAGCAATGATGAAATGCTCAACACGGTGACCTAGCGTTGCATCGAGTACCTAGTCAGCAGTCCCGGATCTCTAGGCACGAGCACTCAGGCCGTAGTCGAGGTATTTTCTTGGTCCTTTGGTGAGGTGCTTGACTAATCCTAGCATCATCAGCCGCGACGTACCCGATGGATCCGGAAAACAATCGTGCCTTGTCCAGGAGTCAAGGTGGATATCATTTGTCAAATGTTGTGATTCGCTCAGTGACGGTGTCTTCAGGCGCAGAGGATTATTCTCGGTCCAGGAACCAGAGCTTTAGTGGATATGCTGCACCAGAAGTGTCTCGCGGCTCCGCATCATCAAGCTATGTTAGACCTCATATTCAAGTTTTCAAAGGTGCGTTCTCTCGTTGCGAATTAGCGAGCTATCTGACTGGTCAATGATTAGTTCCCCAGAAAGAGGAGGCGATTGCACTTAGCTGGCCCTTGCTCGAATACTCCAAACGTCGCCGCCAATCTCATCCCCCACTCTTTTTTGATATAGCATTCAACCCTACTGAGCATGATACCCGGTACGGCATTCGTGCAATGACTGGCTTCGGGCATACGCGATGCTTGACGCAGGAGGAGAAGGATACGCCGGCGTCGTCGCACTGTGTCGTTACAGATATGGTCATTGCGTGCGAGGAGCCCGTGCTCGCACGGTGGAATGTGGTCGCCAGGCGCGCCCAAGGGCTTCGGTGCATAGACGTTTTCCAGGCGATCTATGAGGCGTATAACGTCCCGCTCACACCTAGCGAGATTGCGGAGCTCTCGGACTACATTCCACAGTGCATACCTGACTTTCTTCAGCGGTGCAAGGATAGCCCTGGCCTCGAACTCAGCAATCAGAAGCGCGGGATGTGTCGGGTTGATCTCTTGAGGACTAAGAAGATATTCAAGGGGTTTACTCGTAAGGACGGCACATGGATTGTGCAAGTGGAAAAACCTAGACCTCAGGCATGATTGACATTCTTCTTCGATTGTACACTATAATATTGGTCAGTTATTATCAAACTGACTGCGGTGTACTACCACTGACGTGCTGCTCACCATAGGACTTTCCTGCATACTCACCACGGTCTTTACGCGACACACATGTACCTCACAGCATTCATCGTTACCACTCACTTATGACAGCGACGACAACCACATACCCTCCCCTCACACACTAGCATTTCATCGTACTCTTGGTTTAACTGTTGTCTTTTGTAATTCTTCGATACTGTAGCCCGTTGATCAGTAGTATTGACCTCATCTCGCCCAAGAAATTGACGAGCCTTCACAAGCATTCTAACATCTTGATTCGTACGGAGGGTGTCTGGGGACCAATTTTGCGACTGCGACCGCGACGGAGATGAATGGAGCTTGGTAAGATTCTTCTCCACAATCTACGATGGAAACGGGAAGAATGTGATGCTACGATAGATTTGCACGTTCCGAGACGCCGAGAAATGGGGCACAAGGCATGATCGATAGGTTTGTGGCGGCCACCTTGTCGGCTTGAGTTCGAGGGGTAACCAAGCATGATTGAGGGCGAAGTGTAATCCTTTAAGCAAGGGTGAGCCAACATGGTGGCTATGACCTGATTGCGCCTGAACGTGGTCTATTTCATTGACAGCGAGGCGAACAGAGAGGCCGCGTGATTCAAAGCGATAAAGACCAGGACGAGGCTGTAGACATCTTGAAATAGGTAGTCTCCGCTCAGGAGGTAGTGCCAGTGGGTGATGAAGAAGTTGGGCGAATCCCCGTCACCATATTTACAGGAACGGATGTGATTATCTCTGGGCGTTAAATGTGGGTTAGGCCATTCACAACGGACCGTTCATGAGGACAGACCAGGACGGCATCCAAAAGTAGGAGCCAGGATAGATCGTATCTAGTAGTACTGATTATGCCGCAGCTGAAGGGCCAGCATAGAAGGGCTAAAGGGCAGTATAGTATTTCTTGATAATTTGGCGCGCAGCGTTGGACAGGGGCAGCCAGTGACGGGGAAGTTCGCTACGATGAATGCCTGGTCTATTAAGCTTTGCGCTGAACGAGGGTGCGAAGAGAAAAGATAGTGCAGAGACAAATAAATGGGAAGGGTACAAAAACCATTTGACAAGCACCCTTTGATGCCAGAGAGACTCCAATTGCGGAAAGGCTGTGAAAAATCGAGTCAAGACGACTCATCATGATAATTGGGGATATAGCGTGGGCGTGAAGCACGTGTTAAGCGACGCGACGCGTCTTGGTCGCGTGCTGAACAAACTATTCTCTCTAATGATATCATCGTCTCCCCAACCGCGTTCATCGCTGCGTAGAACCTTTAAAGATCAATGCCACCCCCATATGAAAATTTCGTAGCTTGACATCCATGTCAACACACTCAACTGACTTGGGTCACTGAGTCACTGACTCTCAAAAAAAACGGATCTCCATCTTCCCTGCCCCAAATAGCTCGACACCCACACAAAACATGCTTCTAGTTATCATTCCATATCGCAAGAATATCTAGAAGGTTCTACCTGGGTTTGTGGCTGGAAAGGTGTGCTAGTGCGGCGTGGGTTGAATAGAAGATCGGATCGGTCTGTGGATGCATAGAGGCTCTTATGCATGTGTGCGGCGTAGATTGCAGCGTGCCCCAAGAAAAGGAGGGCAAGAACGAAAGAATGCCATCGATGTGTGGACGGGCCGTTGAGGACGGTATAGCGAGACTGCGATGCGATATGGAAACGGGAAACATGCATACGATTAGTTCTCGGAGTAATGTTCCTTGTTGAATGAACGGAAAACACACACCTTGCAGAAAGACCAAGTTTCTTTGCGTACGCAGGCGGCGTCGAGGTCTAGATTGTAATAGTACACTCAAGGAGCTCAAGATTCGCCCAAACAGACGCGGCACCAGTCATTCCCCCATTGTAACGTCGACGACAATAGCAAGCGATTCTGTCGTACGTACAGATGACTCAGACGTGAAGATGATACAAGTTGCACGGACTACTTATGTCAGTAGTACTAATAGGACTAGTATTCCTGGTTAACAGTCGCTCGGATGGATGCCTCGGCTTCTTGTGATCTCGGCTTGATAGAACATTTGAACGGAGAAGGAATGCTGTAAGTCGAAGATTCGTCAGCGAAAATGTAAGAACCAAAAAAAGTCGCCAGGCATCTCACGAGACGATTGAGGACGAATATTCGTCACGCGGCTCAATGATCTGTCCGTTCTCATCCACAGCCTTGACGATATCAAAGGTCGCAATAATCGACGCAACTGCAATCCACACCGCTGAGAAGGCCATGTAACGCCCAGGACAGATTCTGAAAAAACAAATTTGTCAAATCAACATGGGCTGGAAACTGGAGGCGAGAAGCGTCTACATACCGCCGCCCAAAACCGAATGCCGCATGAGCCGGATCCTTTATTGCGGGGTTCAGTTTCCCGTCCTTCATAAACCTATCCGGATTAAAACTGAAAGGATCAGGATAGATATCCTCGTTGTTAAGCATGGCCCTGTCGAAAGTTGAGAATGAGACCGTATTTTCTTCAATATGACAACATACCACGCGTTGGGAATGATGATGGAACCCGCAGGGAACCTATATCCTCTGTATTCATCTTCAACATGGAGATAATGTGGCACGGCTAACGAATTCATTGGTACACCGAACTTTATATTCATGAGAGTTGAAGTATCTACTTACCAATCGGGGTAACAGTCCTCCATCGCAAAGTCTCTTTCACGACGGCTGTAACATAAGGTAAAGAAGCTTCATCATCGAAGCTCGGCAGTTGGCCTGGCTGAAGGACGTCGTCGATCTCACGCTGCGCCTTCTTCAAAGCTTCGGGATTGGTGAGCAACCCAAGGACACACGAGGCGATAGCCGACACAGTCTGCGAAATTCTGCGTCTAACTTTCAAGATTGGGAAATAGGAAGCACACGCACTGTATCACTTCCCGCTAGTTTAACGTTGGTATGTTAGTATTGAAGTTACACCACGCAAATCAGAGTATTGACCTGTATACATCGTGCCGGCAGTAGATTTGATGACATATTCTTGGTGTTCGAGGTCCCCAGCCTCATCCATCTTTTCCAGGCATTCTGAAGTGAATGAAGAAGCGAAATTTCCCTTGATCTAGCGACGATAAGAACGAGGACTCGAATGTAGATAACAATACTCACAATATCGCGCTTCGCAGCCTCAAAGGGGGAGTTGAGCATCGACAACGCGTGTTGTTTCCATTCCTTTGCCTTACGTTTGAAGCCTGCGAAGGGCATCCATTCTGGGATGTACTTGAGGGCAGGAATCATGTTCACGAGGAAAGCGCCTGGGACGGCGGCTTCGAGTAGGGTGCCAGCACCTAGTTCTGCAGTCGCGATGTAGGGATCGTTCTCGGGTAACACTTGAAGACCATATGCGATCATCATAATCGTCTCACCAGCCATTCTAAAGGTCAAAGTGAGGACAAATCAACTCTTTGTGGCACAGGCATCGATGGAACACATACCGTCTTAAATTACCAATCAAATCGTCTGGCTGGTCAAGAAGTCGGCGAAGGAATCCATGTGTGGCCTTAACTTCGTACGGATGGAATCGCAGGGCCGCAGCCGGATAAAACATTTGGTGCATCAGTCGACGATGCTGACGCCTGGGAACGTTTTATGAATACAGAAAATTGACAGAATACCACAAAAACATACCAAAGGTCCCCTGAGCGGGCAGAAGTATGAGGAACTGCAGGAAAATGTGAGAAGGAACTTACCATAAGCCATGAATGCGAAGTGGAAGCTCCATCCCATCAACTCGTTTATCATTGGCATCCTCGCTCTGAATGAAGCCAGAAGTAAGAGAAAGATCGCCTAGATGGGGTATAAACTCACCTTCCAGAGTAGATGGACGACCGCTTTTCCAAAAGGTCCGTTGCCACTTCTGCAGTGTCGATGACAATGATTGAAGTCCCTGCTACATCCAAATGGATAATATCGGAACCTGGTGAATGTACGCTCGTTAATATTTAGCGCGAAGGTCTCATTCTAGGGACATACCGAGCTCCTTGCACCACTTGTGGTACGTCTCCCATTCGAAGCTGTTAGGCATGTCTAGCAGGTTCCCGATGATAGGTAGCTTCTTCGGCCCAGGGGGGAGTGGAAGGTCGAGTCGAGTTTTGCGCCATTTGAGGTATCTGTGGAGAATGAATAAACACAAAGCAACTCTGAGCGTTTCGAGGGTGAATACAGCCATCGCGGTGGAGGGTGTATAAGATAAGACGGGTGCACGAAACGCTTTCCTTATGTACTTACCCGTTACATTGAATATCTCACGCCGCGCTTCTTCCTAGCACTCGCGGTACTTCTGATCGACTAGTTTAGCCTCATTATTTCGGACGTCAGCCTGTTTGGACATTCCAAGTGTGACTGCGTGGGTTCATCGGTGATTCTTGGCGATAAGAAGGAACTAGAACACAAGTCATGACCGTGTGTAAGTCTATATCATCATATAAAGTTGTCGATGGACACTGACAAGCACTCGAAAGGAGGAGTGGATCTTTGGCGTAAGACGAGGAAGACCGGGATCATAAGTCGGGTCCTAGCCTAAATCGAGATCGATTGTCAAAGTTTCGCTGTCAACACAAAGTGCTCGAGGATGCTAAATGATTTTGAACCCCTTCGAGTGGTCTGCAGCCGGCGCAAGGTCGGTTTGGTCGAGATGAATATGTATATGCGGATCGACCAGATTCGCCAGCGGGGACAAGGCACGATCAGCAAGCGAGGATCAAGTAGAAGGTCCGATCCAACCGCGGGGACTTAGGTTGACGCTTTGATCATCCAATTGACATACATAGGGCGAGCATATGGGACAGCGCTTCAAAGTAACCCAGACCAGACGTGCACGGCTGCTTGTACACCCCGCGTGTCCAGGGATGCGATTCGTGTCGCGGATGTTTGACAAACTAATGGCGAGGCTGGATCCCAGCTCGATCCGCATGGAAAGCAATTCAAAACAATGTCACGAACGCAGTCCATCAAATCAGGAGATAAGTTGGATTGGACCTAGATAGGGACATGCGAGGGCTACGACCGTCAATACGTGGGGGGAAAGGCTGGGTAGGGGACACTGGGGAGTATAGTCAATCCATTGTGGGGTAACTTCTCGCATGGAACTATTTGACCGCGAGGTGACGGGAGTTGACAGCTGTACAAAACGCTGTAGGTGTGCGGATCCTTCAATCACGCGCCTTCACGCCACCGACCGAGTCGCGCAGGAAGACATAAGACATTTCTTCGAAGGCAGATCGTTGGCGGCAGCTTTGACGGAGCGACAGGCCTATGGTGGCAGTGCGCAAGCATGGAGGCGAGGAATTGACAGCGAGGATCGATGGTCTATATCATGTGGATTTACCACTCCGGTCATAATTGAAGCACGCTCATGATGGTCTAATACGCTAGTTAGATATCCTGCTTCTCCGACAAGTAATTTTACATACCGTGCAAGTAAATTCAAGTCCTTGACCAACTTGGAAGGCTGGTCCAGGTTTATCGCGTACGCCCGAAGAATGCCCCTGCGATTGTAAGTCGTGACCAACGACCCTTCTTTCGGCACGGGAAGACGCATGTCGTAACCTGGAATGACTACCTTGATGGGCTCCAAGATTTCTAGGACGCGCATGACCAGGAAATTGGAACCCGTGTGTTCAGGCAACGTCGAGCGCTCGAACCGAAGCAGCACGCGTCCTATAACATATTTCTAATGAGTAAATGATACTGGGTGAGGTGAGAGTGGACTTACCAGTATAAACGCTCGTAACGATGCCACCTCGATAGTCCATAAACATACTTTTGATGCGTATAAATCCGATGGTATGGGGTGTGAAGATGCGGAGGTACAAAACGGTATTGATGTTGAAAGCAAAAGGCTGTTCCAAGTAGTGCAGACCGAGGGACGGTGCTTGAAGACCCCTGCACTTTGTCCATCCTTCTTGCACTGTCCGCATGAGGCTAGGATCAACGAGCCCTTCCTCGACTATTTGTGTTTTGAATGGCTCGTAGGAGGGTTTCGTCATCTTGAACAAGCTGATCGACCATGGTCCCCCGTATCGACCGATGAGATCCTCCCCGTTCTCAAAATTGGCGGGATCGTCGTCCGGGGTAAGACGGAACCGAATTTCTGCTGTGGTAGGCGGAAAGCTGGTATCATGGTGGTAGTAAAAGAATCCGCGAGAGTTGCTAGGAAAGGGAATGTCATCGGTATTGTGGTCGGCATGCGCGGATCCATACCGCACGGAGGTGGGGTTGGTTCTGATCAGAAGGCGAGCCTTTTGTAGGTTTGAGACGTCGATAAAGTCGGAGGATTTTATACGACCGGGGTGAAGTGATTGAAGGCGGGGCATCGCTGCCCCTCGTCGTCTTGTGATTTTTTGTGACGAGAAAGGGTCCGAAGTCGTCAGCCGGGCTGCTGAACAACGAAAGAGACGCGCGTTGTGCGCATTAATATTGGGAAGACTCTGAGAACGCGGTGTGGCCAAAATGACGCGTGAACTGAGAGCTCTCGAATGCCAGAACATATAAAAGTTTGAGACGGAATTTAAGCAACTTTATTTAGACTCCGCTCGTTGTCAAGAACTTCACGATAATAACTATGTTGAACATCCTAGCTTTCTGCAGCGCTGTGCAAATCAGCTTGAGGATATCTAAATATCATGCGTTGTAGCCGCGTAGAAGAAATATGCAACCACAACCGCACGCAACAAGAAAGTGAGCCGCAGTCCAGCCTTCTAAAAAAGAACACCACAACAAGGGCACAGTTCTTCTGCGGCGCGTCATTGATCGGTCTGAGGTATTGCAGATAGCCTGCGTACAGGGAATTCACCACCAAAGGTGGTGGTGGAGATGACATGGAGTGATCGCGCACATTGAACTTAAAACCCGCCGAGGGACTGCTCGGGCATGTACGCTTCATGACGGTCTAGTACGATTATTAGAACCCCTACTTCTCCGGCAAATATAGATTACCTCGCAAGTAGTCCAACGTCCTTCATCAGTGTACCAGCCTGGTCTAGGTCTATCGCGTATGCCAGAAGGGTGCCATAATCTTGAGGCATAACCAAAGATCCCTCATCCGGTATGGGAAGAGGCATGTCATATTCTGGAGTGGCTATCTTAATGGGCTCCAAGACTTCTAGGATGGGCACGACCACAAAATTGGACCCCCAGTGTTCAGGCAATGTCGAGCGTTCGAACCGAAAGCAGGATTTTCAATTAGTCCTTCCTAAATTGACATGCATATGGCATCAGTCGTTCCTCTATTCTGTTACGGTGAATAAACGAGGTTGAGTCACAGGTCCCGTAGTGGCAGCAAAGGTCGACATGGAGAGTTATTGTTGTTGTTCAGTTCCACCGGCGATCGCCTGAGGGACGAGCGAGGGAATAACCTGGCGGCCAGGCGTTGTCGTGGTCCATCTGCACCGCCCTCCTAACTGCGCAAACAGAGCTAAAAGGAAGTCCTGGGACTGCCCTTATTCTCATCCATGACCAGCCGCGTTCGGTCCCTGGCCTTAAACTCGATCCGCACCCGCAGCTCCAAGTACGGCTGCCACCCCTGCCCTTGCCCTTGCCTACATCCGAACTCTGAACCCGCCAGAAATCAGCGACGTTTCCACCACCTCCGTCGTTCCCGCCACCCCGGCCGCGAAGTGCATCCCCCCAACGGAGGTAAGGCGGGATCCCCGCTTGCTGCTGTTGCTGTTGCTGTTGTGTTATTGCTGTTATTGCCCTGCGCATTCGCATTCGCACCCACGTTCTTCCCCTGCCTCGTCCCTGCCCCCATCTCCCTGTGCCATCCCCACACCCCTCAAAATGTCCGCCAAGGCCACAGATAGATACTACAGCAAGGGTGCGATTCGCTCGAGGCGCACCACTGAGCGGCCTGCAGTAACATGAATGGAGATCGACTAAGAATATTGGTCGAGATAATAGGTATAGCA
This sequence comes from Lyophyllum semitale, assembly GCA_018851285.1. Lineage (NCBI taxonomy): Eukaryota > Fungi > Basidiomycota > Agaricomycetes > Agaricales > Lyophyllaceae > Lyophyllum > Lyophyllum semitale. The sequence continues at coordinate 3,714 of JABCKH010000233.1, read as the reverse complement.
CGCCCCTTGGAACTTGAAACCTGCCGAAAAAGTGCTCGTGTATGGACGCTTCATGATGGTCTAGTCCGCCTGTTAGAACTCTTGCTTCCCTGACAAGTAGAGATGCGTACCTCACAAGTAGGTTGATGTCTTTCCATCGTTTGGGAGGCCTGTCCAGGTCTATTGCGCACACTTGAAGGGAGCCCCTGTGATCATGATTCATGAGCAAATTTCCCTTCTCTGGTACGGGGAGACGCATGTCGTATGCTGGATTAGCTGCCTTGATGGGCTCCAAGATGTCCAGGATGCGTATGACCACGAAATTAGACCCTGAGTGTTCAGGCAATGTTGAGCGTTCGAACCAAGCCAGGATTCACCCTGGAAAATTCTACGATGAGTAAAGTACATCGGAGAGTGTGGTCGACTTACCAGTATAAGGGAAACCTGTGGCAGAAACCCGCCGATCCATGAACACGGAATCAAAACACATCGTTCCGATAGTATTGGTTGTGAAGATGCGGAGGGTGAAAGGGCCATCGATGTCGACCGCAAATGGCTGTCCCAGGTAGTGCAGCCTGGGGCTACATGCATGGACTCGATATTTAGACCAGCGTTGTTGAATTGTATCCATAAGGCTGGGATCGAACAGCCCTTCCTCGAGTATCTGTCTCCTGAACGGCGCGTAGGTGGCCTTCGTCATCTGCCATAAATTGACGGACCACGGCCTCCCGTAGCGATCGATAAGATCCTTCCCGTTCTCAAAATGGGTAGGGTTGTCGTCAAGGGTAAGACGAAACCGGATCTCTCCTGTTATAGGTGGAAGGCTGGTATCGCAATGGTAGTACAAAAATCCCCGAGTGTGTGAGGGAAACGGGACTGCGTGGTCACACTCATAACCATATCGGATAGACGCGAGGCTGTTTCTGACAAGCATGAAAGCAGATTTCAGTTCCGAGATGTCCATAAATTCGGAGGGTTTTATACGCGTAGATGGGGCGAAAGGTTTGAACCACTCGCCATGTTTGCAAGGCGTCCGGGTTCGAGGTCGTGGGGTGGTTCGCTGAACAACGAAAAGAGCGTGTGGGGTAAGCAATGGGAACGTTCCCAGGTCGCGTTAAAGTCCACCCAACGGGTGACACTGGAATAAGAGGACGCCAGAACATGGCAGACTGGGCATCCGAGTCCCACAAATGTTTAAATTCAATTACATAACAATTCGACCCACCCCTTTGCCCACCCTGGAAGTTGGCTCAGTCCAATTTCATAGAAATAGTATACGTAGATATCAGGCCTTTTACTGTGCTGCATAATTTAGAGCCTAGCTGTACAGATTCGTGCCGGCAAAAAGGACACCAATGCTAATACTGGTTGTAGGAATAACGAAGGGATAATGATAGTAGTAATCCTAATGATATCACCCAGGATACATCTATAGCGCATACACGCAAACACAGCCGCGAACATGTGTCGGCGGGGCTAAGGGGGAGCAGACAGACCAGGAGAAGGCCGAACTATGAAATTACTACGCAAGTCAGAAGTTCCAGGGAACCGAGCGTCAGTCACGAGTCCCTGTCGAATGCATATGAAGGGGGTGGTCACAAATAGATGTAAGCCCATCGATAGTCTTCTAGATCTGTTATTCGTGGTATAATGGAAAGTGTGGCTGATAGCGAGACGAAGAGAAGGGGATAAATGAAGCGACGACGAGGATGGTCGACGGTGATGACGGATTCTTGAGTGGTAATGACGGCGTGGTGGTGGTTGCGGTGACGGAACAATTGGCCAACCGGCAAGTAACACGAATGAAAAAAATTCAAATCCCCCCTCGCAACATTCTCGCGACACACCGAATAAGCATGCTCCACCCCCCCCAGCCACCTGCTTCACCTCCTACCGGCGCTGCACTCACATGATACGCTGCGCTGAATGGTTGCGGGAACAGGCTTCCCCCCTTTCCCTTCCCCTCTCCGACGACTCCGAGACCGCACATCCTCTCCAATCGCGACTGTAATAACATGGAAAGCTTTCAAATTTCCCAGAAAAGACAGCCATGCACACTGCACTTCATCCTCCCGAAAAGATACTACAGCGAAGGCGTAATTCGCGTGAGCAGCCTGCGGCAACGCGGTCATGCGGGCTGGGAATGTACCACGGAAGGCGATGGCGAGATGGTTGAGAGATACAGGATGATAGCGCCCGTTGAATTTGCAACCCGTCAAAAAACTGCTCCGCTATATATGCTTCATGACATTCTAGTCTGCCTGTTAGAATCCCTGCTTCTCTGACAAGTGGAGATACGCACCTCGCAAGTAGGTTGATGTCCTTGACCATTTTGATGGGCCTATCCAGGTCTATCGCGTACACTCGAGGGATGCCCAGATGAGTATTATGATTCATGACCAGAGATCCCTTCTCCGGTACGGGGAGATGCATGTCGTATCTTGGAATGGCTGCCTTGATGGGCTCCAAAATGTCCAGGATGCGTATGACCACGAAATTGGACCCTGAGTGTTCAGGCAATGTTGAGCGTTCGAACCGAGCCAGGATTCGCCCTGGAAATTCTACGATGAGTAAATGACATTGGAGAGTGCAGTCAACTTACCAGTGTAAGGGAAACCTGTGACAGAAACCCGCCGATCCTTGAACATGTATTCAAAATACATCGTTCCGATGGTATTGGTTGTGAAGATGTGGAGGGTGAAAGGGCCATCGATGTCGACCTCAAATGGCTGCTCCATGTAATGCAGCCCGGGACTACATGCAAGGACTCTGTGTTGGGACCAGCGTTGTTGAACTGTCTCCATAAGGCTGGGATCGAACAGCCCTTCCTCGAGTATCTGTTTCCTGAACGGCACATAGGAGGCCTTCGTCATCTGCCATAAACTGATTGACCAGGGCCTCCCGTAACGACCCATGAGATCCATCCCGTTCTCGAAATGGGCGGGGTCGCCATCAGGGGTGAGACGGAACCGGATCTCTCCTGTGGTAGGTGGAAGGCTAGTATCGTAGTGATAGTACAGGAATCCGCGAGAGTCTCTAGGAAAGCAGCGTACAACGTCTTTCACGGTCCCATATCGGATAGACATGCGGCCGGTTCTGAGCCAAAGGAAAGAATATTTCAGGTTAGAGATGTCGATAAAGTCCGAGGGCTTTATATGGCTGGGGTGGAGGGTCTGAACCACTCTCCGTCGCCTTATGGCTCTTTGTGAGATGTCTGGGGTCGAGGTGGTCGCTGAATGATGGAGAGAATGCGAGTTGTGAGCAATGGGAAGGGTTCTAGAACGTGCTGCGGCCCATACGACGCGTGGAATGAGAACTATTGGACGGCAGAACATGACTTGTCGTGAGTAGATCACTGCTGGCGCCACTCTGTGCATCTTGAGAAACACAGAAATAAGAAAACACATTGTATTTAATTTTAGTGTAGCTCAAGATATACTACAGGTATTAATAAAAAAAACACTTAAAAAACACAAATTGTGCTTGCTAAGTGTTTCCTAAAAACCATGATGCATGCTTCCTTTATGTGTTTCTCGAGAAACACCAATCACACTCAACGGACAGTGGGATCAGTGTATCTTTTTGTGCTTTCAATGAAACACAAAGGAAGCAGCTATGGTATTTCTAGAGAAGCACCTGGAAAGCATAAATTGTGCTATTTATGTGTTTCTTAATTAATACTTTTAGGGTATTTTGGGCTACACTAAAATTGAATACAACATGTTTTCTTTTTTC
>JABCKH010000232.1:0-25541 GCA_018851285.1 Lyophyllum semitale | reverse complement strand
GTGACTTACCGTAATCGTCGCAAACAAGTTGTGCGGTAGTACCGTATTTGTTTGCGAACATCCTGCTACACCAGGTGTTATATGCGCGGGGGACCGCGGGAGGAGCATGTATGCTGATAAACCGAAGAGCGCCGTTAGTGACTATGATCTTCGTTGGTGGAGAGAGGCGTACCTTCTAGAAGACCAAGGAAGAATCGACAGGCGAGTAGACCGCCGAAGGTTTTTAGAACGCCTGCGCGGAAAGAGAATAAATGAATATGCGCTGGCAAGGTCTGCAGGACCAAACGACACGCCTTGCATCGTCGTCACGACGCCCCACAGCGTCAGCATCGTCCACAGCATCAGATTCGGCCCCACAGTCTGCGTTTCAAGTTTGGTCAGCTAAGGCTCGTGCAGAGGGAAAAAACGCAAACGGACCTTGAGTAGGAGATTCGAGCTCGGCGACGATGTAGGGCACATACGAACGCGATGCTATACTGCTTGTTGCTCATCTTCCAATCCGTCTGCAGCCCCGCAGCCCCGCAACTCGCGCATTGCTTAGGTTCGTGCGGTCCTACAGGGGGGCGATTAGCTTCCACTGATGAGGGTGTGTCTTTGGCGAAAACTCACGAGGAAAGAGAGGAGGTAGAACATCGCGATGACGGGGAGCACGCGCATATCGATCTTGCGCCATGCCTTTTTGAGGACAGGGCCTAAGCGCCACCTACTTCCAACAATGCCAGCGTCGTCTCAAAAGCGTCTCGATTGCCCGACCGCGAGTACTCGAGTGACAAGGTCCTTAGTGCAGTAACTCGACCCCCACAAACCTTGTACGTCGTGCTCGCTGTAGTCAAAATATAAGTGAAGCCGTTAAAGCAACGACGTCATCGCACTGGCCACTTTCAAGGCCCGACGTCTCAAAATAACTTCGGTCATTTCGGCCTAACTTCAACTTTGAAGATTGTTTGCCAAACAACTTGCCGTCTCGCTTGCGCTTCTCCTTGACGCTAACTTCAGCTGTATGCATCTCGACATCTTTATTGCTGTTCTCTATCTTCCATTGCCTAGGCGGTGTCATCCCAATGGCTGCTGTATCTTTGATATGATCCGTTCGAGCTTGGTTCGAGCTGGGGAAACAACCCTATGCCCTGAGGTGTGTTTTTTTTACATTCGTCGATGCATATCGTTCAGCGTTCTCAAAAAAAGCCCTTCAAAGACTTAGAAACGCGCGATCGAACAGCCGAATTCCTATGGTTTGGAACAATAGCCGTCTTGGAGCGTGCTGCTGCTATTGGCGGAAGCTGACGGTACTTCGACTCTAATCTGGTAGGTATGCCTGATGATTTATGGCCCCAAAAAACACATATTCATTTTCTCGCTGTTTTTGTAGAGCCTGAATGTCTGTTGGTGATGTGTTCATCGAAAATATGCTAGATTCGATGCATTGTGAGTATGTCATCTGCTATCTGATGCTACACTGCTTATGGGCTATGCAGACGATTATATGCGGTTCGGCACGCAGCTCTCATCGGTCAACCCTCTCGTCGAATCGGTTAATGGATAGGTACGCTTATTCTGCTTTGTTGCGATGTACACCAACTAACTCTTACCAGATTGAGGCGCGAAAAACGTTCACCAGAACCCTCGAGCCCACGAGGAACTCGTCATCCCGGAAGGTCGAGGCCCTGTACATACCGACCTATGGCGAATTCTGTCGTGGGGACGGTGTTTGAGCACGAGAACTTCCCTCGGGTCTTTCATCGCCAACGATCGCTCGTTACTGTGATAAAATTGTGCGTTCTTCACTCACAATTCCTTTCCTGGCTAGCTATCTAACGATGATCGGTCTAGATCCTGAATCATCGTACGCAGACTTGTGTTTACACATCAAGGCTTGAGGGACGGATGTGGTCTCCGGAGCATCCCACAGGTATCGCCAATTCGGAGTGGGTGGCCGCCGACCAATGGGTCTCTCTCCTGATTCCCAGTGCGGCGCCCTCTCCCCAAGCTCGGCATCGAATATACCTCCACTTCCACGTCCCATCCCGGCCAGGTCCATCGACACATCGATAGCTGGGAGAAAGTTACGAACAACGCTAGCAAATCCCATCATTAATAGCAAATGATCCTCCGTTCCTACGACATAATTGTACGTTGTTGATTCCATGACTGGGCTGAACGGTGATCGATGTAGATCGCGTGCCATCGGACGCTTCTCCAATACCGACTTCCAACTCCTGGCTAGGCAAATCACCCTCAGCAACGTAGTCGACAACCCCGGTGTGTGTGTAGCCCCAAACGCCGGCTCGCCCTTCGCCCTCTCGACCTCAAACCCGGACCTCCTCTTGCTTAGAACGCCTCCGCCTCCGCCTTCATCCTCCTCAGATCCTCCTCCTCCCGGGGCGCTACCGGCTCAGCCTTCCTTACCACTCAACCCCGCGTCCTTCCGCCATCGGCCAATTTCCGCCTACATGACTCGTGGGGGGCAGTAGACGTTCACCGCTCTCTCCGGCGGCGAAGCCTATCCGGGATTTACTTACCCACCCCTCCTCTCCCCTGCCTCTCTACCTCGTTGAGCGAGGCCGCCGAGGCGTTCGCTTTTCCCAGCAGCGGCCTTGTGGGAGATCCTATGAAGGCTACCACCCGCGGCCTACCTCCCCGACCCCCCGTGCTCGTTCTCCTTGGTCTGATGGAACTCGAAAAAACAGTCAGCTCGCCCGCGGCACGTATACCGTGCACGCATACAATAACATCGCCCAACGATCTATTATGTTGTACGTCCTCTCTCCTCTCTCGACGGGTCGTCCTTCACTTGGCTAATAGAACACCATCCGTGCAGATCGCAGACCATCGGACGGGCTTATCAGCGTGTAATTATACCCACCCAATCTCGATGCCACTTGGCTCAAGCATACACACTCGTGCCTGGGTCTTATTTCGTCGTTTTCTCCTTTCCGTACGCCGTTCAGCGTCCTGGTAATCACTGTTTACTGAGCACACAGATGGGATTCGATAATCCAGGGGACAAGGATAAAAAGGTACGTTTCGACCATTCTCATGACGAGGATATCAGGCTAAACAGGCGTAACAGGCGGAGACAATCAATCGGTTTCCGAAGAAGTCATCCCGGCCCAGAAACCAGTGTACGACCGCCCCAGCACGACAACATGGACGATGTAACGTAGCTCCGTCAACCTTTTTTGTCCAGCACATGCTCCATGTCTGTTTCCGTGTACGCTCCTACAGGACGGAAAGGTAGGTACATTTCGTGCCCTCTTGGTATGAGAATACGAGGCTGATCAGGCGTAAAAGACTGATCTCAGAAGAAGCAAACCCAGCGTCATACGCTCCTACAGGACAGAAGAAGGCTACCAAGGAGTCCGCCACTTTCGCCGCCGCCGCTCCTGAAGAGCAGGATCATGGCGACGACGAAGGTGGCATGGGTGGTGTTGAGGACAACGAAGAGGACGAGCATCCCGAGAGGGAGGTCCGGGTATCAACCATGTATCGCTGGATCTCGATGCTTCCCTGCGTTTGCAGGTTCAATCTTCCCTTGTCGATACGACAAATGGTGCACCCGACGGTGAAGTCGCCCTTGAAGCCTGACCCTCGAGCGGTTCACTAGTTTACGTTACAAGAATCTATAGCAGCCTTGGTGACCTGTCCGTACACGCTGAATATAGAGATTTGTCCGATAGCAAAGATCGCTTGCTCGGATTTTCTCCCTCAAAGGAATCCTTTGGGATGGCTGGTCGTAGATATCTTTCCGGCCACCAAAAGCGGGTATCATAGATTGCTAAAGTCGAAGGGCTGAGTAGAGTACAAGATGACATTTATGGTTCCATCCTCGAGCTATTATTTATCAATGTACAAAACTGTCAGGCGGGCGGTTTCACATTAAACCTAAATGCCAAGTTCGCCTGATCAACGAATCCCCAAATACCTTTCTTCCAGCCTTTCTCCTTCCACGAATTGAGCTGGCCGGGATACTTCTCAATCAGGGACTCCAAACTCGCATCATGCGCCAGCACCACAAATATATCATCATTCGCATCGAACGCTCCCAATTTCCCGATCGACTCACGCGCTGTTTCGAGATTCTCATGGGAGCCGTGTTCTGACACTTGCAGAAGCGGCTCTTTGCGATTCGCCAAATCGAAAGTACCATCCGGGTGAAGCGGGTGGTGGAAATGCTCCGCGGACACGGTGCGCCGAGCCGCTGCTACAAGCTCACCGGGGCATGGTTGATGCCGGTGGAGCTGTTCCGTGGGGCGCAGCTGGCCTGCATGGTGGCATGTATCGCCACCGAGGAAAATAAAAGTCTTGGGGGTGACTCGCGCGAGTGCTGCCATGTGTCCGGAGATGTGCTGACAAAAGAGCGGTTTGTGGACTACCTAGTTGACTTTTGGAGGAAAGAGACCTACCCCCGGCACGTCCAGAAGATAAAAGCTGCCGTCGCTGAAGAAATCTACAGCGCGGAATCCAGCAAATACCAGTGCAGATCCGTCAAATACAACCTCGGAAACTTTACGGCCGCTGATGGTCCGCGTTAGTCGAAAATATAAGAAGATTATTGCTTCTCGACTGACCTGAAATCGCTCTCAAGCAGCGAGCCATCGGGATTGTCCGGGTATACGTTTCTAACGGTGTCCTGTCCAATCACGAGTTCCGTCGTGGATGGGAACTTTGACATATCGCCAACGTGGTCAAAATGGGTATGACTAGGGCAAGGACTGCAAGTCAACATCTATGAATTGACCAGCAAAGAGAAATTCACCTCCAAATGATGGTATCTACGCTCTCCAATGGTATACCTCCTTCAATAAGCTGCTCAGTAACATCCCTCTTCACAGAGACATGTATAGCGTCGCTGTTGACCAGCCGTGATATAACCGGCGCAAGATTTTCCGTGTCCTTGCGCGGTCCGAGATCGAACATGAGGCGCCTCTGCTTCCCGCGGTGCTCGATGAGGAATGCATATACCGGAGCAGTCAAGATCTCGTTTCCAGGAAGCACGGGTTCCAACAACGCAGCTGCGGGGAACATATCTCCAGGCGAAGACATGTCGAACGCCATTACATCGACCGTTGCAGTCGACAGAGGGATGCCAAGATCAGTATAGGATGGCATGGTGAATGACGTTCTCGGAGCCTTTGAAGCCGCTCTTTTAAGCATATGTATCTCGAAGCTGAAACAGAGTATCTCAGTCGTATGACGGTTCCGCCCGCCGTCTTATTCATCTTTGACAGCTATTGCTGTGCTTCACGCAGATCGCTAGAGTTCAATCCGAGTAATTACCCAGTGGAGTGACAGACTGAATCGAAGTTGTAGGCCGCTTTACTCTGGTGTTTTCAAACGAAGATCTAGAGTGACGAATCATCGATATAGGCAGAGCTCGAGTCAACGAAGAAGTACAGGAAAGGTTGGTAGGCCAACGAGGTGCGTCGTAGGCTTTGTGAAGAAAAATGCCCGAGAAGTGATGATGAAAATTTCGTACTATTGATGTGCGTTCACTGAGGATTTGCACGGAGTTGGACGACAAGTCAACGACAACGAGAAGTTATAATTAGAAATCGGGCTGTGTATTTAGCCCGGTGAGTGTTGCCAAACACTTTCTGCCTACATACCACCGTGACGACCAGGTAATAATCCTCTTCCTAGACCATTTTCCTGGCCATTTACCGTTCTGACCTCATCTGATTTGCTACTAGGCTTTTCGTATCTGTAAGTGTGCTTGACTATCGTCTTCTCTACCTTTCTAACCTTTTGCCATTGCTCATAGAATGATTAGTGCGTCGCTAGTCCCTTCAGCTCAGGGCATAGCTCGGTCTTCGGAGATGTGATTTCAAAGCAGGGCGATGATAGCGTGGAGCTGTTACTGCTGGGTCAGACATCGATACAACTAGAAGATCAGACTCGGGACCAGAACACGATAACCGAGGTACTGAGTGAGCTATTCTCCCTTTTGACTTTTCGTTTCTCCGAATTTTCCGCTCCGACGCTGAATGTATCTAAATCAGCCAAGTTCCATATCGTTCGTATATTATAGCTTGATCCTCGTTCGATTTCTCATTAATTATTCAGCTTTCCTTATGTTTCCCTTGGTTCACGCTCATCTCCTTCTAATTCTTGTCCAGCTCGCTCTGTATGCTCACTGACCCGCTTATAGGCCATTCTAGCCACTGTCGTTAGCATCGGGAATCGTTTCAACGAGTGCGGGCAAGACTGAAACAGCGCATTGCTGCCAAGAAGTTCGCGGCCACCACCGAGTACGCATGTTTACTAGAGGCGCCCTTAGACTGGTGTGGTTCTGCATTGCTTGTACGTATCTTTTTCACATGGCGCTAGACATTCAACTAATTTCATCATGTTCGGTAGCACTGTGCGGTATATCGCTCCCAGAGCGTACGAACCATTGGTTGATCGTGCCCCTACGCAGTGCGCCCCTCATTCGTAGCATCTCCATAGGCGGGACCATACATTCATCAAGTCGGGCTGACATCAACTCCTCCTGACGCTCATTCCGTCTGACCGTGCTCTTGCCAGTTGACGTCTCTTTCAACTCTCCCTGTTTTTCTTTTTCTTACCTCTTGAACCACATCAGATGATGTTCTAGCTGTGTAGCATGTTGGATGCGCCGTGTGAGCCTACTATTGGTACACGGGGACCCGTTCGAATCGGGTGCACAGGATCCTTCTGAAAAAATATTTAGCGAGTGTCGGGCGACAACTTAAGCTTGGCGATCAAGAACGTGAAGCGCATTGACGAGGTGTGAACTGCTTCTTGCCATCACTTTGATACCAAACTCAAGTTCGAGTTGTTCACAACCGGTTTCTCCTGCGAGTGCCTCGGGAACGGTCCTTCTACTTAGGTATGATTCATATCTACCCGGAAAAATTGTGTTTGAACTGATAACTCAAGAAATTCTCTCGCAGCACATCTTAACGAGTTTAATTACCAAGGTACGTCTCCTACCTATTCTTTCCCAAAATCATGGATCTTGTTAAATTCTCTCAAACAGTAGTCGTATTCCATCTTTCAAACACGTTAGCTGCATGATTCCTTCACCCCGCTGCTACGAGATCGAAGAGTCTTACTCTTGATTGCTTACACAGACCCGCACACACTCGTGCACCTTCACACATGACCAATATCCGACACACCGATTTCGGTACTTGGGAGGTACTGGTGCCGTTTGAGATGGCGGAGAAGATTATGGATCGGTCGCTAGGTTATCGAGAGCGACAGGCCCGATTTGGATGTCCTGGTTAGTATCCTTTCGCCGTGCATAGTCTTGTACATCGTTTACCCCCACAGGAGGCGGGGCAGGACTTGAGGTTTTGGCTGGGCTTTTTGGCCCGACGTCGCGGTTCGTGTTTATTCCTTGTTCTCCTGTCCTTTTTCGATATCTGACTGGACTCTTTCTTCGTGTAGATCATACGCCACCCCTACTTTCCAATGAACGCGGATTGCTGGCCTCCTGGGCCTTGGGTGCTGCTTGCCTGAAGTATAGTTCCGCCCACGGAGAGGGAAATGGAGGATAAGATGACGAAGCCCGGAAGGAGGATCTGGGGCGAGGCGGGAAGCGGACAGAAGATAGGTCGGGATGGTATTTGCAGGAGCGGGATATGGCAATGGTGGGTGGGTTCTTCAGCTCGCTGATGTTGGGTGTGTGCTGACGATGGATGTTATAGTGGTTAAAACGGGGGAGGACGCCGGGTAGAAATCCTAGGCAGGGGTGTCGATGGATATCGACGCTCTGAAAGGCTATGGTACTTTACTGTCCATTCTTTGTTTTAGAGCATATATCTTACAGTTCTACATAGTACTTTGCGTCTCCCGCATCGCCGGAGCACGGGGTGAAGGGGCCGTCGATGTTGTGATCAGCGAGTACGAGGGACGTTCTTGCGGCGGAGAGGACACGACCATCGGAAGTCCCTGTCTCTAGTATAATGTGGGTGATGATATTAGTGTGAATCTCGAGCCCAGCCTGTATCATGTTGACGAAGAATAAATGTCATGTTCATTGGTGACTACCAGCAATCAATCAATACCAACTAAAGAGATACACTTGGTGATGTAAAATGTGATTAACCGCTGTCAGGACGACGATAGACTGGATGAGGACGAACGTAAGTGCGAAGACATATGTCAGACAGATGATCAAACACGGATGGTTGATAGATAGATAGATAGTTGTGTTCAGTGTTCGCCGCCTTTGTTGCGTTGCTTCTCCCTTCCAACTTCCAGCACCACGCATACACTGGTAAGTAACCTAAAGTTCAGCCTATGGTATGCCCAAGTATTCATGGTCACCATTTAGATATAATGCAAGACTCTGCTCAGGAACTCGCTGTTGATTCAGCGGCCTTGCTCCGAAAACTAGAGCTTGAAGCAAGCCTCACGAACAGCAACATCCTCTCCGATCCAGAGTGGGCGTGCGGCCGGGCCCTCCTCTCAGAAGCGGAACACATCATTTCCACGCTAAATCGCGAAACTCGACATAGTCCAGCGAGCGAGCAACACACATCTCCTTCTCTAGCCCAGACACTTGCACATTGTCTCCCACGGCATGATGGCGACGTGGAATCTGCGCTCGCTAAAATGCAAATCGCTCTGGCTCCCCACAAACGGCTTCACACAGATATTCTTTCAGAGATATTTTTGCACTGCATCGGCGAACATCCGATATGTTTTCCACCCATCCCTTCGCAATCACCTTGGATAATAGGCAGAGTGTGTTCACAATGGCGAAAAATCATTCGCAGCGATTCTCGAATTTGGAGCAAGATCTATGTGAACGATCCTTTCGATCTTAGAGCGATAGAGGCTGCGTGTACGGTGCTCCCGTCTGGTGGATTTTTATCCATTAGGTTGTATTGTTCCGGGGATGCCATAGATTCTAGATCCCTGGATTTGCTTATAATTCCTCAGCTCACAAGGATACGTGAATTGGAGCTCGCGCTGCCATGCAATACCCTTCTTCTGCTTCTCGCAATCCCCCCGAATTCCTTCTCCACCTTGAAGTCCCTAAGGCTGGACATTCCACTATCCAGTTCTCTCGACATGGACATGGTCGAACAACGCCGTGATGCTCCAGTCTTCGGGGCAGCTAAACAGCTACAAAGCCTGACGATTTTCGCCAGGGATTCAAGGATCATCACTACCCTACTCAGCATGCACATAGTGTGGGATCGAGTCACCGATCTAGAACTGAGCCCCATCGATCTCCTCGTGGCTCACCGCATCCTCAGGGAATGTGCTCTTCTCGTCAGATTTTCAGCTTACGTACAGAGCGCCGGCCGAAAAACAGATCGTAATGACGACTGCACATTGACGCGCCTACAGAGGCTCAAGCTCAGCCTTGACGACACTAGCATCTTTAAATTTCTGATCGTTCCGGCGCTCACCTCCCTACACTTATCGGGTAGCGTGACCCTTGCCACCACAGATCTGTCGGCAATGATCACGCGGTCCGGCTGCGACCTCCAGGACCTCAACTACCATGGGTCATTGACATATGAACCAATCAATTACGATATTGGTGCCCTACACAACTTCCTCGAGGGCGTGCCGTACTTGCAAAAAATTAGTGCATCTATAATTTTCAGGCAGAGCACTCTCGAGATGATCGCGTCGAGAAAGCTGCTCCCGCGTCTACAGGTCATCTCTATTGTGTTGGACTGCCCAATCGTGTTCGTTAATATGATCAAGGCACGCGTCGGGAGCGAGCTCCTGAGCAGCTCGAAAGATGGGGTTCTTCGCAAGGCCAAAGGATACTATGCGGGACATAATGACGATGTGGATATACGAACTGCAGTAGACCAGCTGCAGGTGTTTCACCAGGAATATGGCACGAGTTATGACTTTTTTAGCGTTGAGATGAACTGAATTGCGCTCGTGAGTTTAAATATTCTAACAACCGGCTCCAAAATACGCTAACTGGACCACCCAGGAAGGAAACACCACCTTACGGGATACCGTATGATTCTTGACTGTTCAAACGCAACAGTTTTTTTCCTCTGAAGCCGTTCTTGTGTTGTACAAACTATCCTAAATATGTTGACTTGAATGTGGGCCCAGCGGAATAGAATTGACGTACATAGGTTAAGATAAATTTAAGTACAACAAAATCCATCATAGCAAGTTACTGTGGCTTCAGTGAACAATGCGGGCGTTGGCATAAGTTTTGTCGCTCGTGGACACGAGAGACACTGCGGTCAAGAAGGAGACGGGAAGCTCGAATAGTAGAGGACGAATGAAGAGCTTGTGTCAGTGGAGGTCGGTCCGCCGGTCAACAGTGCATCAACACGCCCGAATATAACCCGCTCAGAACAAGCACGGGGAACGACAGCCCATGGCGATGGTAGCCTGGCCGTATAGAGGCGCCAGAAGGGCAAGAGTCGTTTGATCGACAAGGACGAAGCTACACGGGGCAGGGTGCTCGTGGCCGAAACCGAAACCGACTACGGGATAAATAACGAGAGCAGGGGGAAGACGCGTAGAGGCCTGAGCATGAAGTACGCCCAATGTCCTTCCTGTGGAGGCCCGTCTACACGTCCGGACCCACCGGCTCTCCAACACATTCCGCAGGCGCTGGCGTTGAACCCGAGCCGTGCCAAACAGTGTACCATAACGTGGAGATCCAACTTCTGGCAAGATCATCGCCGCCGAATCTGGGTTTTGATGTGGCTCGTCCAACGCCAGATGCGGGTATGCTGTATCGAATTCGCCAGCGAGCGGGAGGCGCGTACCTAAGAGGACAAAGAAGCCGCCGTTTGGGATGACGACGGAGCAAATTATTGCTGGAACGGCGGGGTAGCTGCGAGGTTGGTGAATGATGGTCGAGGAGCCGCTGTAGGGTGGAGGATGGGGGAAGTGCAGACGACGAGCATAGTTGTAGCGGTCGGAGGTTTGCCCATGAGAACGACCCGGGCAGCAAGGATCGATGGGTGTAGTGTAGGATCGTATAGAGGAACTGTGTTGGGTAAAGGGTTGAATAACGAGGACAGGAGTGAGGAGGGGTGACATAGACATACCTTCATCGTTCTCGTGAAAGCTCGGATCGAGACCGTCTAGCACCGGCTCTTCCAGCCCTGTCCTATGAGTAAATGTCTCCCGAGCAGGGCGCCGTTGTTGGTGGCAGGGACGTCACGTCACGAAGGACGAAGGTGTCCTATGAATACTTTGATGAGCCGTTAAAACTCGAGCGACAAAGAGGATAGCGAGCGCACCTATTTGTACTATCAGTCATACTCGAATCGAACCACTGTGATTCGGATCTCAACCAATTTCCTTGCCAGCGAGTTGCGCACTGAGAATATGGTTATCAAACTGCACGCACTAAAATTAGCGAAAACTCCCAGCGAAGTGAGAGATAGAAGAACGAACCTTAATCCAGATACTATATCGATACCTCATTGTGCTCGCCGTTCGACTCTAGCCCGTGCGCAATCGCGTCGCTCATTCACCCTTCCTCCCCAGCGCTCAGTTCCGTGGCCACAACTGCATGGTGATTGTAACCCAGGTTTGATGGAAACGCGGTCTGCATAGAAAATAAATGAGTATGTGTCCAGTATATCGATGCATAGCGTAGAGAAGGGCAGTCGTTGAATGAAAGATTTAGCTCCGGATTCCGCATCACCATGTGATCACCGTTACAAACAACGCCGAAGGACACAATCAACTACCACCATCGTTCCATCATCTCTGAAGGGTTCCTTTGAGCGATTTTGCGCGAGCGTTGGGCACCTGGTGGTCTGTGCTTTCTCTTCTCTTCATCGGATATGTCGTCTCATTTTGTTATAGCAGCTCGGAGGCGATATTTTCAATGCCTTATAACCCGTGGTTCATCCTACCACGGCTCCGTTACGATAAAGCGAGCCTCTTCTTCCTTTCCTGCGAGTTCTAGCGGCTTAGTGAAGTTTGCCCACAGACAACGAGAGGCGATCTACACGCTCGTGGCTTACAAACAAGGTAATGTGGCACATTCGAACTATGATTCTCGATGCGAATATGTACTCTAGGGAACTCAGAAGAATGCATATGCCACGCTAGGATAATTAGGTACGTGAGGATGTGTTTGCTTAGCCCACAAAGCAAACCTAATCCGTCTCTCCAGGAATATGCGCCGGTTGCCTCATGCATCGTCACCCCGAATCATTCAAGGCATTCAACAACACGAGGGTGAAGAGGAAGTGTCAGATCTCGATATCGACGCGGTAGATGGGGAAGGAGATGAGGAGACAAACCAGAGTCAGTGGAGGAGGAGGAGGACGCTAGGGAGGATGAAGATAAGCAGGAGGACGGGATTCAATGCGACGCAGACGACCCAATGAGTGCTTCTGCGTCTCTGCCACGGGCGTCTAGCTCTCGACTCATTAAAACAAGCCCGTCCCAGCCTCTGTCAATTCCAACCATCAAACGATCGAGTCGGAAGACTTCTTGCTGTATGGTTCACATCCTCCTACAACTCGTCCTAGACTCCTCACACATCTCTCTCACAGGTTCTCGTCAGAGAAAGGCTCCTCTCAAGAAACCGAACTCACACCCTGGCGCGAAGAAAGGGGCACGGAAACGGAAGAACTTCAGCGAGAAGAAGCTGAAGGACGAGAAGGTACGTTTCGTCCAATTTTATGACGAAGGATATCAGGCTGAGGGGGCGTAACAGGCGGAGACAATCAACCAGCTTCTGAAGAAACAATCCAGGCCCCGGAACGAGCGCACCACTGGCCAGCGCGGCGACATGGACGACGTAGCTCCGTCAAGCTCTCGCTCCAACTCAGTTTCCGCTACGCTCCTACGGGACGAAAGAAGGCTACCAAGAAGTCCGCCGCCGCTCCTGAAGCAGGACAATTGTGAGAACGAGGACGCCATGTGAGGACAACGAAGAGGACGAGCAGCTCGAAGGGGAGGTCCAGGTACTGAGTATCTACCGCTAGGTCTCGGCGTCTCGATTACCGATGTGAAGATGTGATTAACGTTTTCCATCCCCGTTTTAGTTCTTTCGTCACCGCTAGCCGGCACCGATGCTCCGTCAGGCCTAATGCGAAGACACGCTCTCTGTCCCGGTGCAGTCATGCCTTCCGTTATCGTCTGGTCAAGGACTGGACGCGAGGCGCATGTAGGATTTACTACTTGAAGCTTTTTAGGAGCTGGTATGGCGGTGACTATGCTTCTGGCTCTCTGGCCCACCAGACAGTGTCAGATTAGTTCTGTTCGTTCTAGACTATGGCCCAGCAAGTAGTGCATCCGACTGCGAATTTGAGGCCCTCGTATTTCTAACCCAGTCTAACCTTCATAGAAGGACAAGCAAAAAGTTCTTAATTATCCTGGTGAATTGGGGGAATCGAACCCCCGGCGGGTTAACCTTCATGATCATTTCATGGCAACGACCCACCACTAACCCATTTATACTTGGTAGAGAATGTGTGCTCGTTTCAGTTTGTTCTCTTCTTGAAAACGAATCTCAACGCCAAGGCTCACCTAAATCCTGCCATGCTGTATTTCATGCATCGCCTCTGCAGCGACTCACCCAACGTCAAACCTCAACGTTTACTATTCTGCCACCTTACTCTGCGCCACGGTGAAAACTATGGTTCAGCGCTCGAGATCGGAGACTCGGAGCTCCTTTTTTCTTCTGCCTTCGTTACTGTATCCATCCTTTCTCATTTTCGTAGGTTATATTTGGTCCAGGAGGGATCCGCGTGCGTCGCGTCCATGTTTTCGATCCCCGAGTCCCTCCGTCGATGCCCCCGGTGACACGCCCGAACACCTCCCCATGAGCAGAATTCTGGACTCCTTGGTTACGGATTCTCATTTCGAAGACTTTTCTTTTTACACGACGGCCTATGATCCCCACCAGTCCCCACCTCTAGCTGCGACGAAGTCTGTTATCCTGCCTCCAGTCGTTTGGAAACGGGAGCGCTTCGACTTCTCATTGCACAGAAACCTAGACTTTTATGCCTGATATCGGCGGTGAGTGGCTTATCTGGTTCAGTCCGCCGGTGAATTTCTCGACTGAGGTAGCTATGCGAACTTATCAGTACGGTTCCAAGACTCAGCAAGTCCATCCATTGAAGATACTTTCGGCCTGCGCAGCGAATGCTCCCTTTCGGGTCGTCGAATATGCCGCCTCCCGTGAATCCCCATTGCTTCATTTCTGCGGTGATTCTGGATGCTGGCTTGTTCCTGCGCCCACCCTGATCTAGGAGATGATGTTAGCACGATCTAATCATGACTCCAAAAGCAGGCGCCGTGTCTCACACCGAAGGCGCTTACAACTGCTCCCGCGAAGGTCTGGGAATGCTTTCTCATGTATACGTGCTTCTACCATTATCAACACCTCGTCCTTCGTGCCGAAAGCGTCCGTTTTCGGGGGCGAGCGACGGTGTGCCCTTGGAGTTAAACTGAGGAGCGTATATGGACGACTCCACTCTCCTGGAACCCCGTACGATCGTACCTGCGATGTGTAGTGTCCGAACCCTCGTAAATGTCAAGGTAGCAGATTTCGGCGACAAGGCGGTCTTTCTTCCTCGATGTTGCTAAGGGTGGACATTGGGGGGCGATCGCATCATCCGAGTATCATCCGTCACTGATCTCAACATCACAAAGCGGCGGTAGGACCGTATATACGACAGAAATGCAATCGATAGCGACTTGGAACTCGGAATGGAAGTGACCGGGGCATGTGAATCGAAGCGCTCGCATCGGATCAGAATGCTGTTACGCGTACCCCGAGTTCGTACTGCGGCGGGGAGCGATTGCCTGTGAATGGTCCTGATGCGGTCGTGACCAGACGTGTATTTTTGAGACGCACCCGCTGGATAGACTGGTAGTAAATGGAAGACAGAATTTCAGGAGGGTTCTCAGCAACCGTAGAAGATCGAAAGTCCTGTTCAAAACCTGTAGCAACAATAACTCAGTTCACATGGAAATTTTCGCAAGGTACGAACCTAAACATGACACTTCGCACCTTCGTTCAGTGAAGAACATTTTAAAACCACGCTGAGAATTTAATACATCTATGGAGGAAGCTCAAATCAACCCTAGAATCAAAAATCCATATGGCACGGGGAGAAATGTTGCGTGGAACAAAGCCTGAGAACGAAAAGTCACCTCAGACACAGCGTTCTTGGCTTGACGAGGAAACGTGGGCATTTCGGAGTATCAAGGGAATGGTTTCCAGGATCTTCGCCACACCACGCGTTCGTCAAAGGGAAAAGCCGCTGTCCCCGAAGCCTGTTCAGTCCTTCGTAAATTGTCGCAGTCAGGTCGCAGTTGGTAGATCAGTGTCAGGGAAGAAATGGGTGACTTCAGCGGCAGTCAAAGTAGAAATGTCAACGCCAAGTCAAAGCATCAAAAGTTGTCATAGGTCCCTGGATTGATGCATGCGATGGGGAGTGGCTTGGGTAGTGGCACTCAGCTTTGACATTGTTTGGTCCTCTTTATCATCGGCATCTGGTAAGAACTTTCCAACGACCACCAGGCCGTCCATTCGTACGGTACTCCTTTGGGTCCATAGCAGATGTTGCGTGCATCGGCTAGAGCTTTCCTAATGTTGTCTCACCTTTGTACACCACCGCCCAAAGTCAATCGTATTCGACGTGATTTTCAAGTCTGTGATGATAAGGAATATGCACCACATGATAGGCAGGTAGCGTCGCACGTCTAAGGTAAGAATCCGGATTTGACTGATCTAGGCCTTCTCCGAAACGTTTATAGATCTGCATCCGGACACCTGTTCCATTGCATTCCCATTTGGAAAGCGCGGATAAACGCTATCCGCGTGGATACTAATTATGCTCCCTCGGATTCCAATAAGATAGGTCGACATCTGTCTACACTCCGCTTCCTGGCTCCACTCATCTGTCCTTCACCATGGCGAACGTTCAGCTCGTGTATGTTGACGGATGCTCGGTAGCTATGATTTTCGCTGACGCGTTGATGAAAGGTTCGGGCCCATGTTGATTGGGGTGTTTTTTAATATGATTCTCTACGGGGTGAGTCGTTCTTACTCATGTATCGTGTACTTCATTCAACAGCGTTATAGATATTGATCGTTCAGGTGCGCGCGTCGACGCGATAATTTTCCTTTGCGAGCTCAGACACCCTCTCATTCAAGACCTATACATACTATCAACTCTACAAGAAGTGAGTTCTTCCGTTGTCTGTGCTCTCCAGGCTGACTAAGTCTACCAAACAGAGATGCTCCTTGGATTCGCTATCTTGTCAGTCCTAATTCACGATCCACAATAACGTGTTCTCATCTCGAGCTAGGTCCTGTATTTGTTCATCGTAGAAACGGCAAACACCGCTTTCGACATGTTCATTATGTATGAACCTTTAATATTACGATATGGTATGTCCCTTTACATGAAAAGTGAACGCTTGGTCCCTAACACCCGGAATTATATCAATAGGGTCGCCCGACGCAACGAAATTCTTCCCGACCTGTAAGAATGTCCTTCCTCTCCTCCGTATTTCTGGCTGACTAAATACCAATAGTGTTCGCATCTGGTGAGCAAAAATCTATTTCATTTTTCGATAGATGGTGATGGTGATTTCGTCTATAGAGCCCCTTGTCATCGTGAGTAATAGATGGCATCTAGACCTCCTTATTTGACGCTGATGTCTACCGTAGGTGGCAGTATCTACACCCATTCAGTTATTCTTTGCTTGGAGGATCAAGATGCTCACCAAGTCTATCTGGATCCCGATTGTCATCGTCGTTTTCGCATTCGTCGCTCTCGGTACGTCCCCATTACGTCTGTACCATCCGCGACTGATGGCCATACGCTCATCAAGGGGGCGGAATCTGGACTGGCGTTATGATTGCCATTCTTAAGCTCTTTGCGAAGAAGCCACTACTCCATAACCCGGCCCTCGTCTGGTTCCTGGCTTCGTCCGTCGCTGACCTTTTGATCACTGGAATGCTCGTTTACAGCTTAGTAAGGCCGCTACAAACGTGCTTTGGCTTGAGCTTATCGTAGATTTCGACAGTCAAAACGACGCACTGGCTTCGGTGCAACGGACGATGCCATTTCAAAAATTATCCGAAGTATGGAATTGCTTTCTCAATTGATTCGGATACTAACGCATGTCGATTCTAGTGACCGTTCAGACTGGAATGTTGACGTGCGTCGCCTCGCTCAGGTTATGCGCCTTTTCGCTGATCAAGCTAGACCGATAGTGCCTTCTTCTCAGTCGGCGATGTGATCTTCTTCATGAGTAAAATATTCATCTTCAGTCTGACGTGCTTACGTTGTTAACACGCTTATTTGACCCAGCGCTTCCTGTACGTTTTCCCCTGTATTGCCCGCGCTTCCTGTTACTGACCTTCATCTTGCACAGCGCACAGCCTTGTCAGTTTACCTCTTTCCATGGACGAAGCAGTCGCTGAGCTGTTACTTGCAGAAACTTCTTGTGGGACCTTGCGTTATCGAAGCTATACGCCAACTGTCTTCTATCGACG
Source organism: Lyophyllum semitale (assembly GCA_018851285.1). Classification (NCBI taxonomy): domain Eukaryota; kingdom Fungi; phylum Basidiomycota; class Agaricomycetes; order Agaricales; family Lyophyllaceae; genus Lyophyllum; species Lyophyllum semitale. Next base: position 8,089 of record JABCKH010000232.1, on the reverse strand, counting down.
CTCAATGCTCGTGCTGCGTTGAAGGAAATGACGAAAACTTCGTCTCACGCTAGCGGGAATCGAATCTCGACTGTTCCACGGCGCCAGGTGAGATGACCGCACTTCTCGATTAACTCCTATCTGACCATACCGTAGATTGATACTTTCGAGAGCTCGAATGTAAGTCCCAATCACATTTCTGGTCCACCTTGTCACTTATAACCGGCTGATAGCACCAACAGCCGCATTCCCCACTATACGAGATGGAAGAACACAAATCGTTCAGTCCCTCTTCGTCATTTCCTCGGAGTGATGTCGAGTTCGGAATTACGGTGACAAAGGTGAATATCGAAGTTTTTTCTTGCCGAACGATAGCTAATGTGAGCAGGTTGTTGAGACAAGGCAGGATCCACGACCGAGTCTACATGTGCGTGAAACGACACAGTGAAGGCACCATCAAAATGGACCCATGCGAGAGCACTATACATCCAACTGTTCTCCGTTCGTTAGACAGGATCGCGCACTCTTTTCGCGACTCTCCCATGCTCGTCAGATTGGAAGCCACACTCCTTGCCATATCGTTCAAGCTTGTGCAGCGACTTTGTACTTTAATCAGGATCTGTAACATTTATCATCTGTATTCTGGGCTATTCGTATTGTTGGGCTGATAGAAACATCGACAGTACTTCGTTATTTCGTGAATGGCTCCGGAGACGCGAAAACCGCGAACTTCAGGAGAAGAACTTTTCACCTTACCTGCAATTGTTCTGCGGCTGTTCTGCGGCCATCCGTCTCCGACGGCATGGAGTCCAACTCTCGAGATCATTCACTAGTTACATGGACAGTTACTCGACAATCAATCATTATGACCCATGCGAGAGTTACCAAGAGGTGCCATCATGTCCGAGTCAGCGAGCTGTCGGGACCAACGTAGGATGGATGTGTATCATGCCAGGGGCTGTAGAGGTGGTAGGTGATAGTGCAGGTTGGTCATTTAGAAGCAATCACCAATAAACGACGGTTTTCTACGTAGGCTTTCTGCTGCGATCGGAATGACAGAAGTGAGCACATGTAAGCCTCCGGTTTATTTAAATCCCTCCAGAAATGTCTCATCATAGTCTAGTTCTAGCAGAGATTCTACGTGGGACGAGTGATTCAAGAAATTATCTCGTCTTGTATCTCGTGTTCGAAGAAATAATCAACACATTCCGCCACTGAATTGTACGGCGCTGGTTGGGCGCTGGCGCTGATCAGTTCTGTTCCAACATCTAACTCTAAATGATCGTCATCAGAAAGTCACCGGAATGTACAGACGCGCTTGGTTTTTGGGCTAGCTGCGTGTCGAAAACTGACGAATGAACTCTTCAACGTCCCCGAAATGCCCGCGCCACCTCATAGCGATTTGAAAGGGATGATCAACAATTTCAAGCGATACTGTAACGACATTCAGATTGGTCTGATCCTTGTTTTCCCATCATCATGGATCATTAGATCCAAACCTGACACTTTGAACCACATTTTGACTGCATCGACACGCACATTACAGCGGTGATAGCCTATACGCCTACTTATGTCCGTCTTATGTCAAATCCTCGGGATATCCCCGGGCCGCGCCGGATCCGCAGCCATGATCAAAAAGTACAACGCCGACTCACCTTGCGCTCATCACGGCTTCTCATGTGGGGGTCTTGCATTGACAATGTCGATCACAAGCTGATGGTGATCACGTCTGCGCAACTAGAGCGTCAACACGAGGGCTCCATGTAAGTAATGGCAATCAATCCCCGCAGACGTGCGCATTGACGTGAAGACAGATACAGATACAGGCAGGATATGCATTCAACCCCCCAACACGAAATGTCGCTGGCTCGTTATTCTTAGCTTTCGGACTTTTGACATTGGCACCTATCTGCCTTCATGATCGCGGCGACCGTGACGGACTTTTGCTTATATGGGAGAGGGATCGGTCGGCCCCGTGGAGACTAAGCGCTAGGTTCCTCCCACTTGTAACTGTAACTGTAACTGTACCGACATGCCACCCGTGCAACTGCTGTGAGTACTAAGTTCGGCCCATGTTCTTCGCTGTGAGGCTGATGCTCGTCACTGTGTCTGATCCCAAGCTTCGGGCCTATGCTGGTTGGTAAATCCCCTCTCTCTTCATCCGATACACACTCGTTGCCCGGTGCTGATTGCAACTTGTGATTTGTGACGGAGTAGGGGTGTTCATGAACGCCGTTCTCTATGGGGTGAGTGCCTCCTCGACTCGTACTCGTCTGGCGCGTGCTGAGTTGTAATTTCGCCGTAGGTTATGCTGGTGCAGGTTCGTCATTATCCCTCCCTCCCACCGAGAGGGTACGTGTAGTAGATGTTGACCGGACGGTGGGGTACAGACGGTCATATACTACCAGACCTACAAAAAGTGCGTAATCCCACCGCACCGCCCTCCATCTCGCGTCCAAGTTCAAGTATCTCATTTCGATTGTACACAGGGACTTAACACGGATGAAACTTTTTGTGCGGACGCCCGCCTTCCAACCCCTCGATTGTATTTTTTTCTCATGTGCGGGGGGTGATAGGTGCTTTTCTTGTTCATCGCGGAGACTTTGAACACAGGCTTCGACATCGCCCTTATATACGAGCCGCTCGTCCAGAAATACGGTACACCAGCCGCGACTACATTCTTCCCTCTCTGTAAGCCCGTCCTTCACATCTCACATAGTAGCTAAAATGCCGACCTAGGATCCATCTGCACAGTTCTCCCCACCGGTACGTCCTACGCTCCAACCCCCCCCCTCCCCCCATCATCCTCCCCATGACTTATACGAGTGCCGGGCAGACCCGCTCCTGACAGTGATCATCTCGACCCCGATCCAGATATTCATCGCCTACCGCATCAAAATCATCAGCCGCGCCTCCTGGCTCGCAGCCGCCATCTGCGCTCTCGCCATCGTGTCATTCGGTTCGTCTTTTCGTCTTATTTATCTCTTTACAACTACTGGAGGATAGCGCTCATGATTCATTGTGATTGGTAACTAGGTGGGGGCATATGGCTGACGGTGACGATAATCCACGTCCGCCGGTACGCGAGGAAACCAGAGTTGCATTGGCCGGCGCTGTTGTGGCTGTTGGCGTCGGCCATTGCGGATGTGACGATTACGGTTTCGTTGACTTGGAACTTGGTGGGTTACTTGAGCCTCTTTCAACACGCACACTCAGGCTATGTGATATTTTTTTCTTCTTCGCTGTTGTAGGCGAAGAGGAAGACGGGGTTCTCTGGGACGGATGATGCGATTAATAGGGTGAGTTGTGGGGGGGTCGAGTTATGAATGAATGGGGAGATGGCTGATTTTCTTGGTGATAAATGAAAGATTATTAGACTGACGATACAGACGGGGTTCATCACCGCCGTCTTTGCGATCCTCGACGTCGTCTGTTTCTTGGCACTTCCGGTGAGTGTCCTTCCGTCCCATCAACAAGTACATGCTATGATCTCTCATTGTCTCTAACCAGCATACCACGATGTAAGATCCACACACACACTCAACCCACGCAAACTCGCCCCGCTGACAGCCCCCCCTTAAAAAAACAGAAACTTCGTATGGGACTTTGCACTATCAAAACTCTACACGAACGCCCTCCTCTCAACGCTCAACGCCCGTTCAAGTTGGGGCACGCTCGCAGGCGCGGGAGGCGCGGCAGGGCACCACAACGTGCTTTTCGGGTCTAGTAGTAACGCTCCACCCTCTGCGCCAGTATGGGCTCTAACCCCCGTCCAACATAAACCTCGAACTAACCACAAGCATGTTTTTTTTTTTTTTTTTCCCAGACGTATTCCGCTCAGAGCTTTCGTGGTACACGACAGATTGTGAGTGTACCCAAGTTTTTCTGGTTTTGAGGTGATGGGCTGATGGTTTGGCTACGCGCAAGAAGACCGCTGGGACGGGGACGGGGACGGGGACGGGGATGTATGAGCTCGATAATGCGTACAAGAGCAGGCTCCCTGATCGTGATGATGATCCGGAGTTTGCGGTCGGGATCTCTGTGACGAAGGAGGTGGATACTGTCGTCGACCCGCCGGCGGGGACGTATCATTCGCAATGGCAGTGACCATGGAAAAATTACGTAGATTTTTTGTTGCGTTTTATTTTAGGGAACTCGACGTCTGCAATTGTATGTGTACGACTTGGACAATATTCATTGCAACGATTCGATGGGCCCCGAACGCACGACGAAATATATATCACTTGGAACGAAAATTGCCATTGGAATGCTTCCAACATCTCCCTACCTACCACTGCGCGTCGCTCCCTGGGATCAAGTGCTGTACATAGTGCGGGCGTCGCTATCGGAAGAACAGGAAAAACTAGCTATTCTTGCTGTCAGTGTATCCCATATCTATGCATCACGCCGGGTCTACACCCCAGCCCACTCTCACGCGATAAGTTACAAGTATAGCGTCGGGCCTCCCGGCGATTTATCAAGATTCAAAGCTCCTATCAGACCAAGAACGTCGTGATAGTCTAAGTATACGCGCGCTGCGTGACGACGTCAATGGGGTCATGCGTGGTGGCCCGTGGGAGGAGCTCTCAACGTTTAGCTCCCGTCGTCACATCTGCCACATCAAACGACTACAGCACGCTGCACATACAAGTAACATATGTCGGGTGAACGCCACAACGACAGCCCGGAGAAGATGGCGGCTGCAGGCTGCGGAGCGGGGGTATGAGATCTGCGGGTGCTAATGATTGGCGATTGACAATTGACGAGTGATCGATGGGAGATTTCGACCCTTGGGATTTCTACGTGGAGATAAAAGTTGATTTTGAAGTGATGTTGAGTAGGTGTTCCAAGCCCGTGCCGAGGCGGGTCCGTTCAGGATAAGTTGCCATGAGGTCTGGGAAGTGCTGAGCGACGGCGTCGGTAAGTGAGGTCGTGACAGTTTCGAGACGGGCGACAGCGTACATGGTGGACTCACATGGGTTGAATGACATGTCGGATGGCTCTCCGGAGAAATGCCTGTCGGTGTCCTACGTCCAACTTGAAGGGGCTCGTCGTGTCTTGCCTAGGCACTAGTGTGGGGTTTCTTATTCTGACGTCGAAGTGGGAACTTGTGCCTTTCGACCTGGGATGCAATCGCGCATAGAAAGGCGAAAGAAGCACAGTTATGAAGCGTGTGGGACGTTTTATTGGTGCACATGCGAGGTAGTCGCTGCCCAGCGTACTTATACTTAGGTCTGATGATTACGCACATCGTCCAAGTAATTGACTGATCTGCCGAATCCATCACCCGCCGTCATCGGCCCGTGGGGGGCCACATGCTCTCCTTGTGCGGCCGAAGAAGAAAATTTCCCCGAAAGGCATCGCTTCTATTTAGTCCAATCTTCACGCCGCCTTCTGATTTCAAAACTTTCTCCTCGGACTCGACGTCAACGACGACCATGTCGGAAAAGGCTCTCTCGCCCTCGCCGCACGCCACCGACCCAGAGAAGACTCACCGTGACAGTAGCAGCTCAGCTACCGACAGCGATGCCCTCCCCACCATCGTCGCCGTGGACCCCGTTCTCGAAAAAGCATGGCGCAAGATCGATATGCGCGTGCTCCCCGTCGTTGCCATGTTCTACCTCCTCTCATTCCTCGTACGTCTCCCTGATATACGCTCTAGTTGTAAGCTAATCGTCCCCAGGATCGCACGAATCTAGGCAATGCGCGAGTTGCGGGGCTACAGAAGGATCTGAAAATGAGCAACAAGCAGTACAGCATCGCGCTCACCGTCACCTATGTGCCCTACATCGTCGCCGAGCTCCCTTCGAATCTCTTGCTCAAAGTACGTTTGCGTTTTTTCCTGGCACGCGAGTCTTACAGATCTGACGAAACTTAGGCTGTGGGACCGAATCTGATGCTGCCGACAATGCTGACGCTGTGGGGCGTCGTGACGACAATGCAAGGTGTGTGTATCGTTTGTCCCTGCTGACCTCCAGCTCATTAACTCTATTTTTCACCTAGGCGTTGTGAAAACTTATAGCGGTCTACTCGCCTGTCGATTCTTCCTCGGTCTTCTCGAAGGTACGCATATATCCATCATCGAAACTTGTCGTTACTAACAAACCCCCTCACAGGCGGCGTCTTCCCCGGCCTCGTCCTCTACCTATCCTTCTTCTACCCACGCCAACAGCTCCAATGGCGCATCTCCGCCTTCTTCTCCACCGCCTCCATCTCCGGCGCCTTCTCCGGCCTCCTCGCCTACGGCATCATCCACATGAACGGCATCGGCTCACGCCCCGGCTGGGCATGGATCTTCATCCTCGAAGGCCTCTTCACCGTCCTCTTCGGGCTTTCAGCGTACCTGCTCCTCCCGCGCTCGCCCGCGCATATAAAGTTCCTGAAGCCAGAGGAGAAGGCGTATGTGCTGGGGAGGTTGAGGGAGACGGGGGCGACGGCGAGGGAGGGGGAGGAGGGGAGGGATGGGTTTAGTTGGAGGGAGGTCGGGAGGGCGTTTATGTTGCCCCAGGTGTGGATGTTGGCGGTTATTTTCTTTTTTGATGGTGAGTGGCCTGGGCTTTCGGCGCTTGGTGGAGGACGCTGACGTTGGGATGGATTGTGTAGGCGCTGTGCTATATGGGCTCGCATAGTAAGTCGGGCTCGGCTGCTTGCGTAGTATCAGGATCCTCACTTCACAATAGCTTCACACCGTCCATCGTCCAATCACTCGGATACACCGCCGCCCGCGCCCAGCTATTCAGCGTCCCGCCCTTCGCCGCCGCCTTTGTCGGTCAGTCCCCATCCCGTCCTCATCTCGAAACCCCACCTAACCCCGAGTTTTAGTGACCATGATCTCCGCATACGTATCCGACAAATACCACTGCCGCGGCCTCGTCAGCATGTTCTGCGGGCTCATCTGCATCATCGGGTTCTCCATGTACCTCGGTACGTCCCCCCCTTTTTTCTTCTTTATCTTATACCTAACTAACCCCACCACCCCCAGCCTCCTCCTCAATCCACATAAAATACGGCTCCCTCTTCCTAACCATCTCCGGCGCCTACTGCGCCGCCCCCGCGCTCTCCACCTGGGGCGCCAACAACGCCTTCCCCCACACCCGGCGCGCGACGGCCATCGCCATCGGGTTCATCATGACCAACTCGGGCGGGATACTCGTGACGTGGCTGTTTGGCACCTTGAGCCCGCCGCCGGAGTATAGGAAGGCGACGGTGACGTGTTTGGTGTTTTCGGTCGGGATGGTGGTGTTTACGGGTATGAATTTGGTTTATCTTAGGGAGATGAATAAGAGGAAGGAGAGGAGGAGGGCGCAAGGGGGCAGGGAGCAGGAGGATGCTAAGTTGGGGGATAGGTCGGCTTGGTTTGTGTATAGTTTGTGATGGGGTGGGGGAGGACGTTGTTGTAATCAGTCTCTTTTTTTTCGTTGTTTTTTGTTGGTATATAAGAGGGACCTCACGCTCGTTTTAGACATCGATGTTATTTACGTCCGCTCCGTTACCCTGTACATACTATACCTACGATTCTTTCGATGATCTGATATACTTTTAGAACGAGAAATCGTTTGTACATTTCGTTGCAATGGGCTAGCTGAGGAGTAGTACTTATCGCGGGCGGAGCCAAAGAAAAAATGACTACTCGAGAGCCAGGAATGTCCAGTCCCTGAGTCGAACGAGGCTCCCCCGCAAGTTCACCCACATGAAAACACGGGGGTGTCATGGGTTTCTGAATAATATCATGAGGTCGGATTGACCCGTTGACTGTCCTGGAAGCAGAGCAAGAAAAATAAAATAAATAATAATAACCACACCAGAACACCTGTCAGTATCCAGTCCTCGAGTCGAACGAGGCTCCCTAAAGTCAAACTGGGGGGGGCGATTAAACCGCTACGCTGGTGCAGCGGTGCATTCTGGCATGCACGAGGCTGCATCGAGGCGTGGTCTGTGCCTACGATATGGTATATATACGAGACATGTACATAGGTATCTGACATCCTATCCCAGGCGTCTCCTCCCATCGCGTGAGCCGGCCAGATTGGCCGTCTCCATCTGGTGACGACAGCGCGATTCCTACCACTGCTTCGTCTGGATCACTTCCCGTTCGCACTGCTCTTGGTCG
>JABCKH010000231.1:0-25549 GCA_018851285.1 Lyophyllum semitale | reverse complement strand
ATTTTTTTTTGAAAACTCTTCATGAGTTCGCGAACTTTTTGCAAATTTTCGCGCTAAACTACCACTAGAGAAAAATGTATATTTTCGGCCGGAAAATATGATTTGTAACGCTCTTCAGACCCATTTGTTACGCGTTACATGTCCAAAATCTCTTCACTTCATGACCCTGCGTTACGCGTTACATGAAGACTTGGTCGTAATAGTACAGTAGTCCCCCCTCCTCCTTGAGTACTTAACGTACGTAATATCTGAGTAACATTGTGAACAGGAAGACGAATGTGAAAGGGCCTGACAAGCTATGACTCGGAGGAATTCACCACCATCGACTTCTACGACTGTAACGATTCCGATAGCCGATTAGCTCAAAATTAGCCACTGACTCACTTAGAGTCAAAACCAACAAAAGAGCACGCAACAAGGATCGAGCGGAAAAGGTCCGGTGTCTACACCTCAACGTATTCAAGAAATATTTCAGAGTTTTATTCAGCGTTCAGCGACACGGCACGGAAGAAATCATGCGTCCTGCGGTGAATATACATAGCTATAGCTGCACGTGAAGGCAGAGGGAGCGCGGCCAACAACTCGATTTCTAGCATGGTAAGGATGGTGCAAATAGATTCCGCTGGTGTGAGAGGAATACAGCTCTCTGACGTGAAGAACAGAGAGAGAAAGAGTTGTAGAAGACATAGGATGAGGTCGGTCAAAGTGGGTCAAAGTGGGAGAAGGAATTGAGAAGGAACTAAATCGTAGATACGGTACCAGTTTGTTATATACCGACCGCCAACTACGACAGTAACTCGATCGCATTGTTAACCACCATAAGAAGAGAATCGTGTGTTAAAGGGGTTGGGTGGGAGGGATGAGTAGCGTCGTGTATAACGTCCTCTAGAACTTTGAAAAGAGCGATGAGCGGTTTGCTCATGAAGTTCGTGACTATGGCTTGGACATCACGATCTGTTGGAAAAAGAAGGGTATCAGACTGACTCTGCCTCGCACTTGCGATGGCCTTGGGAGTATGCAAGCCGAAGCATAGACGAAATAGGGTTCGAAAGTCCCCACATTGAGCCCGGACCTCTTTCGGCGCGGATTTTCTGGAAGCCCGATGGTCAAGACTGCGCATGACGCAGTACGAGAGTACCCAGATAAAAGATTCTACGTCGTGCCTCGCTTCGTGCACAACGCGCTGCGCAGAGTTAGTGGCACCCCTCAAGATTTGCCGGGCCATGAACTGAGCCGTCCCCTATGGAATGCCGTGAGCACGTTACAATAAGCTTCCGTATCTCACGTAACGTACAGTCATACCCGCACCCCGTTTGACCGTTACTGTCGATTCGAACGTGATGTGCGTACGGGTCGTCGCCTGTGTCCTAGAAATCACGCGCCCCCGGTCGTTGTGTCTGTTCTGTGGACTGATGGCGCTTGTGACGGTCACTTCGGGCTTTGTGATGGTCGAGCTTTCAATGCGGGCGAACTCCAGGTCGGTAATGAAGCCTCGGAGTGGGGAATTGGGATTCTCGGTTAGCAGGATGTTGCCAGCGCTAATGTCACGGTGAAGGATGCCTTGATCACACAGGTCCTTGTGGGCTGAACGGGTGGTGAGTAAACCGCCGTGAGTAATTATCAATGAGTATTCACCTTGCAGGGCATCGCGGAAACCCGCTAGTAGATCAAGGTCTGACGTATACTCCCATATCGGACGCCCAACAGTACGAAGAAAGAGACGGTGGAGAACGGGCGTCAGTGGATCAACGTCGCCCTCTGGTAGGCGGATATAAACAGGGTGGTTGCGGAGATTCTGCACCGTAATGGGGTATCCGGCAAACGTGACATCGCCACCACATTCGAACTTGGCCAGTCCTTCAGGAGGCAGGTCGATTGACATGTAGATATCAGACTCGGGTGTCCTGCCACTGCTACGCCACGCTGTCTTCATGACCATTTCACTGCCTTCCAGAAACGGCTGCTGGTCGACGCCCTCCACATAATGGCGAACACGCCAGACGTTGGTGCCGCGGCCCAAAAACGACAGAGAGGTCCAAATTGGAGGCCCGATTGTGCACCATTGGCGAAGGTCATTGCCACCAGATGACACCACCGCGGAAGGGTACTTCGGTTGGCGCCCAGTGAGCTTCTCAGTCTCCGAATCACTCAAAACGCGAACAGTAGGGTCGGACCCAAGTTCTTCTATTGATAGGTTGCACGCCATGCTGCGGACAACGCGAATGAAGACCTCGGTGTCTTTGAACATGTCGTAGGCGGGAGAAAATGTGATACCGTCGCGATCGAAAATCCCAACGCAAAATTCTGTTCCGAAGATAAGGATTCCGACGCAGAACAGCATGAAGGGCCGGGCAGACATGAGGAGGCGCGCATAATCGGCAGATTGAGTCACAATGCTAGGGATTGTCCCCGCCATCGCGGGCTTAGGTCTTTGCTTGTTCGATGGCTTTACTTCACCAAAAGCGTCCCTATCGCGCCATTTCCTCGATACAGGAGCATCTGTCCCATGCGGAGTGATCGTGAAGTCGGGACTACAGCTAGGGAAGCCAAATGTGTGAGGCTCGTCCGCTTTGAGCATACCATTTGTTTTATGGAATTTGCGAGGTGTGGTAGCCGGGCTGAAGTTGACTATGAAGTTGAACAAGCGCATCTGCGATGGACGAGAGTCAGTGCCAAGGAAGAAAAGTTCCTGAGAATAGTGTCCCGTACCAACGGATCGTACATCTTCTTTTCTTCCGCAGAGCCATGGTTACCACTTCTCTCCTCCTTGTTCGGGTCATTGGCCTTGTCGTTGATCTCCTCAGATTCCAATGTCTCGGGGCTCTTCCGTGCAGCCTGCGCTACCAATTCATTCAGACGATTTATATCGTCTGTGTTCGCAGCCTCGAATGATGCTGCACACGTCGCGACGATATCGTTGTCGACTTCATCAACGCGCAGACGCCTGAATACGGCAGGTTCATCGTAGACAATTTTACCAACGAGATCGGCTTTGATGGCATTGCGACTGGAATCGACATTAGATTCGACGAGATGGTTCAGCGTATTGGAGCGGAGGTGCCGAGGGGAGTCGTTGTACATGGTGGATAAGATGAACTGTGCGATAAGATAGGCAATGGAGATCGATTATCATCTGTTATATCTGAGGGTAGGTTTGTTTGGAGGACAATGGAGTCACGTCCCACCTGTCCCTGTCCCGCCATGACCGTTAACGTGAGGTCATGTGCTCTGGTTGATTGAAATTTGACTCTATCTTATCTACGATCGCAAGTTATCAATGATGTAAGTACTACTTACTCGGATGAGCAGCGCAATCGGCACTCAATGTCAAACTGTCAAGCGAAAAGATACCAGCATGTTGATTTTCAGCCTGCATGGGACACGGAAGAGACATATGACGCGGGGACGAAGGGATGAGAGGTGCGATGTAGGAAGAAGGGGGGGCAGGACGTAGATAAGTACTAGGGAAGGTCCCAAAAACAGCGAGAATAAAAACCCATCACCATGGGAGTGAACGATTGGGCCCCAGCGAGAGTACGTTAGTATCATTTTTCGGCACCGCATCGAAGAAGGAAGAGAAATACTCGACAAGGAATAACGGAGACTCACATCTAGTCAGCTTAGCATGACACAGTACATACACAAGTTGACGCTGGTGGAGAAGGCCTTCTAGTGTCGCGTCGTATCTGGGTGAAGCCCATTAGGCCTACACAGGATTCACCAAGCCTTCAGGGCCATGTCAAATGATAACCTGAGATCACGGAGACGAACGAAACGGCCCCGATAAGTTATGACTCCGACGCCGCCATTAACTTCCGTGATGACAAGTGATAGCCACTGACTCGATTTCGGGGCCTAGTGTAAGACTACAGATAAATACCTCGTCTCAAGTGAACAAAAACCAACAAAAGAGTGGTAGGTACGCAACACAGATCGAGCTCCGGGCGAGGTCCACGAAACCGCTCGCTTCTCCCCACCAACACTTCACAGAAACTTTACACACCCCCGCAACAATTCACAAAGCCCCAGAGCTATAGTACAACAATGACGCGCTCAGCACTGTCTCCCCACTCGCCCGAGGCAGCAAAGAAGGTAAGTGCCGTAACCGCCACCCCCCGCACGAATCACACTGCTCACATGGCCGGCGTTGACCTCCCAGATTTTCCGAGCCAACGCCAAAGCCCAAGGCGTAACATTCGCAGCGGCCGCCAGGGCACGCACGCTGCTCCCCAAGCAAAAGGTCAGTCAGCTCTCTTCTGGCGCCGATGCCCTCTCTGTCGAAGGCTGACCCTCGGTAGGATCCCGTCGCGCCGGGCATGGGCCGCCGCACGCACGGGAAGATAGAATCCTCGTATTGGAACGGGCGGGCGTTCGTCGAGGTCGGCGATGAAGAGCCATTCGACGCGCTCTTCGGCGACGTGTGCCAGTGCGAGGGGTGTGCGCGTTGGGATTTAAAGGTGGTGCCGCACGTGCCTTGCGTGCCTGTTCTCAACTCGCTCTTGGATATCGCGAAGCCTGCGAAGGCGAAAGGTGGGTAATATTATAGTTGGTCTGATGGTTCCGCGTGTTGATTGGATTTGGGGGGTTTGTGTAGGCGTGGCGAAGGAGTTTGAGGTGGTGGAATCGGTGACGCGGGTTATGACGTTCGATGATGAGGAGTGGTGTGGATACGAGGATCGGGATGAGGAGTGGGAGGAGTGGGAGGAGGCGTACGAGGAGGGGACGCAAAGTTCCGAGAAGGAGAAGAAGGCGTCGTATTCGGAGATTGTGGAGGGAAGGGGATCGGCTGCTGTATGAAGGGTTTGCTGGAAGCGGGACCTTGGTGTTCCGTCAGAACCTAGAGCTCATCTGAGCCCTCATGGGCGCCATGGAGGGAGGCGTGAGGAAGGGAGGATGCCGCCAACGAACGCATTTACGCCACATCCGAAGTCGGGTAGGACGATATTACTGGGTCTACAGAGAGTTGATTGATGTTCGATCAATACACACATCAGCGTTCCTAGCTGTATCGGCGTCGGAGGAAGGTTGGCCCGTATTGAAGATGCCAATGGATAGAAGCAGCCGGATGACTTCAAGGAAGCGCGGAAGACGTCAGGCCGTGGCGTTTAAAGAGGACGCGTATAAAGAGGTTACGCTGGGTTGCGAGAAGAAAAATGCGCCGTATTCGGATGGGTGAGAGATTCATTTGAGGTGGGAGAAGGGCCTAAGATTGTATCCTCCATGCAGGTGAGGGCCTCGAGCGCATCATCCGAGTCCTCATGTTCGCCACGGAGGGTGGGAGACGGCGTTCGGAATGCAGGAGCGGTCGAGGACAAGATGTTTGACGCCATAGCCAACCGACATGTGTGTTGAATCCTCGCAGTCAGTCTCGCGCGATGATACGGAGCACCAGGCGGTCCACGCGAGCTATGATCAGTATTAATTCGTACGGTACATAGCATTGCAGAATCATATACAAGACGGGTATGTCCACCCCCAGCAGTGAGAATAGATAGTGGAAGCTGAGACGGCTAGAGGAGAATAAGAGACCCACACGTCAGAGACGTATGTAGCTCACCTTATCTTAAGTTGACGGTCAACTTGATCCGGAGAATCGACGCCGGACGTCCATCTATTCCGGATAGATTCAAAGCGTTATGCAGCGTCTGGTAAGATTACTCTGGGAGAGCATAGGTAGACGTAACAAGGGCGGTCGACAAGGAAGCTAGGTCTGTCCAACTCGGGCTACACTGTTTATGTTGGTCCACAAGACATCTTGAGCATAGGGTTGTGCGGAAAGCTAGTGAAGCTGTGACTCGGCGATACGGTCGATGTTCAAAACAGGAAACGTGACCCGCCTCGTGACGGTCACAATTTTTTCAAATCTCTCTCTCTCCCGAACTCCATCGTCCTCCCGGCCATCTCTCGGCCATCTCCTACGATGGCCTCCTCGACTCTCTCCCTCCCCGTGGTCTTCACCACCCAATCGCCCTACCCTCTCCCCTCCCAAAAATTCATGATCCCCGCAACATGGAAGCGCTACCAGCTCTCACAGCTCGTCAACAAGGCCCTGTCGCTGCCCAAGCCCGTGCCGTTCGATTTCCTCGTCAGGGGCGAGATTCTCAGGGCGACGCTGGGCGAGTGGTGTGCGGAGCATGGCGTTGGGGAGGTATGTGTGTTTTTTGCCTGTTTTTCCTGCGTGATGGTGAATGCTTTGCCTATGTAGGAAGAGACGCTGGAGATTGAGTATATCGAGTCGGTGATGCCCCCGCAGAAGGTGTCGGACTTTCCGCACGAAGACTGGGTCTCGTCCGTCTCGTGTAAACTACCAGGGTACGTCCTTCCCGAAAATAAAATAAAATCTGTATTTACTCCTCTCCGCAGACAATTCTTCACCGCCTCATACGACGGTCACATCCGGTCCTTCGACTACTCCAAAACCGCCACATCAAGCACACAAGTGCACAGCGCCCCCATCACCTCCATCTGCCTCGTCCCCGCCCCCTCCGCCGACCCCACCACGAACACACATATCCTTGCCAGCGCATCACACGACCTCACCGCACAGCTCACTCAAATAACGCTCGCCACCCCCGGGTCCGCCTCCTCACCACCACCAAAAGCAACGCCGCTCGCGACGCTGCACCTGCACACCGCCCCGCTCGCCTCCATCGCCTCCAACGCCCCCGGCACGCGCCTGCTCACTGCATCGTGGGACGGGCTCGTCGGGGTGTGGGATACGGCCATCCCTGACACGGACGAGGTGCCGGAGGCGGCTCCGGGAGAGAGGGAGAGGAAGAAGCGGAGGCGGGTGGAGGCGGAGCGGAAAAGGGCGCCGAGGAAGGCGCCATTGTTGGTGATGAAGTCGCATGTGGGGCGTGTGTCGAGGGCGCTGTTTGGGAGGGGGGAGGGGGAGGGGAGGGATGCGTATAGCTGTGGGTTCGATGCGACGGTTAGGGTGTGGGATGTGGAGAATGGGGTGTGTGTGCATACCATCGTGAGTTGTGTTTTTCACTTTCCGTCTTCCTGGTCTACTTTTTATGTTTTTCACGCATACATCGTGGCTAATATACCCCTCGCCCCCACAGACTGCCTCTGAAAAACCCTTCCTCGACCTCGCCCTCCCCCAAAACCCACAAACCATCCTCACCACCTCCACCGACCGCACCATGACGCTCTACGACCTGCGCGCCCCAACCCCATCCTCCCCCTCCGGCGCACCCGTCTCCTTCACGCACCCCGCCACACCGTCCTGCCTCGCCACGCCCTCATCCACTCCCTCCTCCTCAAACAACAACAACACCAACACACAGCAGCAGGTAGTAAGCGGCGCCTACGACGGCGTAGTGCGGCTGTGGGACCTGCGCAGCGCGAAGGGTGCGCTGGCGAGCTTCCGCGCGTGGGAGGGGGGCGGGAAGGTGTTGAGTGTGGATTGGGAGGGGGGCGTGGTTGGGGTTGGTGGGGAGGGCGGGTTTGCGGTTTGGAGGGTCGGGGGGTGAGGTAGGGTGGGTTGTTTTCGGTGGTGCTTTGAGGTGTATGTAGCGGGTGGACCAGTGGAATAGAAAAAGAAAATGCGCTGATTTACCACCATGTACTTGGAGGTATACTACACGTCAGCTGCAGACGGGCCTGTCCAAGAAAATAAGCGTGATGGACTCATGTCAATGGGGGCACCGCGGATTGAACGCGGGACCTTCAGATAAGAGCTATCTTTCTTTATAACTTCAGTCTGCTGCTCTCCCAACTGAGCTATGCCCCCGTTGAAGGTATATTTACAACGGGAAACACAGAGCTAAACGTTAAACTGGAAGACCAAGGTGAGCCAAGGTATCATGGATGACGATGAAGATCCTCGCTCTACTACTGCTCTCTCAGCTCGATAGACCCTCGGGATAAGCTTGCCTCGAATGTGATGGTGGACAAATGATGGAGCACAAAAATCGGTAGAGTGGAATAGAAGAAATGCGAGACGGGTGTGCTCGAAACGGATGGTTCTTCGTGCAACGGAATCTATAGAAATTTGAGTTGGCTGCCAGATGAGAATCGACGTACGATTGCGGCTATGTCGTCGACGTCACCACCACTGATACAGATCCCGACATTTTAAATTCCCCCCCCCCGACTTGTCAACGCACCGCGTCATGATCAGTTAAACGTGCCTGGGCCGGAAAAGAAAAACAGTTTCCACGCCTTTATCATGGGGGCACCGCGGATTGAACGCGGGACCTTCAGAATAGTAGCCGTTGCTCACAAGAAGCTTCAGTCTGCTGCTCTCCCAACTGAGCTATGCCCCCGCCGCACAGTACGTTTGCAAAAGTAGTATTACTATATGACCGACGGGAAAAACAAAACGGATTGACCCGACAATCACGAGTTAGCGCGAGTTATGTAAAAGCTGGAAGACTGAGGTGTCATGGATGACAATAATGAAGATGATAACAGAACGGCTGGCGGGAAGACAACAAGATGTAATGCTACAGTGCAGGTCACCCATTTGAGACATGCAAAGGGGGGGTTTATAGAGGACGCACATACTCCTCCTATACCAATACCATCTCTGCCATACATCAACACCATTATAACAAACTTCGAATGTCGTCTTGCACCGGTACCCGCCCAGAGATAGTAAGTCACTGGCTGTCATTTCCACCTCGCTCTACTACTGACTCGGTTCGATAGATCCTCGGGGACAAACCTATTTCGGGCCTCAGAGTCGAACATGAGGATGGAGCGCAAAAATCGGCAGACACTGGCACGGTGGGGGGCGGATGGGGAGGCAGGTATCATCTTGAATGGGACATCACCAGCTATGCCTATAAAGGTTAAGTTCACTTTCTTCCCTGATCTATCGTTGTGCTCAAGCAAAATAGCTTGTGGTGCATTCCTATGGGATCTGGTATCAGAACAGGACAAGAACGAGTTGAAGGAGTGTGAGATCCAGAACTGTGTGTTCGATACCCTCTTCTTGATAAAAGCACCTCATCCTCGTATAGTCTCGGAATTACAGTCTAAAAGGTACAAGAAAACCCCTCCTGGAATCCTCGCCTCACGGGTGTATGGGAAGCTCGATAAACGCTTGCGTCTGTACTTTGAGCGGATATGTGCCTGTAGGAATGCCATTGGGGATCATCGGATACCGTTCTGGGCGCACCCCGATGGGCCGCGAAACCTGGAGGAATTTTTGCGTAGGATTGGGAGAGACTCTCCAGATTTGGATGACGAAGGGAAAGCGCTGTTTGAACATATAAGGGTGGGGTTTCGGACTAGTACGGCGTAATGTACAGGTCGGAATCCCAACTACCGTCTCGGTGTACAAAGGTCACATTTGCGAGTCTTTCGCAGGATGTATTAGATTCCGTTTTTGGATGAGCAAACAAGGGCAAACTGTGATGGAAACATGACCTCACTGCGCCTCAACTTTGTTCGCACTTTCAGGTAACATGTATTTTGTAGGTTGCGCCCGGGATAAGGTCCTGGGACAACCTACAAAATACATGTTACGTGAAAGTACGAACGAAGTAGAGGCGCAGTGAGGTCACGTTTCAACTTTCCGTCACACAGGATGTCTCGACACTTTTCTTATAGTCACAACCCGCACGACGCCTGCCCTTGCAGGTGATGATGATCTCGAGCGATGTAGGGTCGCTATCCAGACCGTCGTTCTGGACATCTGTGCCCTGGCCCTCAGTAGTGCCTCGGTGTGCGGGCGGTCTTATAGCTAAATTTTCTCGGTGAGCACAGTAGTCTATTCGTATTATCCACCACTAACATCCGCTTCAAGTTTAGCGAAATAGCCACGTCCGTCGCCTGCGCCGCCGCCCTCATTCGTCCTCCCTCGCCACCGACAAAGTCTTCAACGGTCAGACTCTCGAGCTGTACATAGCCTTCGCCATCTTCTCCGCACTTCACGCCACCTGCCGCCGCAAAAGCGTCGTCTAGAGCCTCACCTTCGATCACCACGCTTGCTATATTGGTGCTTCTGGTTCGGTACCAAGCTCGTGTGCGGCCGCTGTCGCCACAGGGGGCGTCATGACCGTCTTCGTGCCTCATTTCAGTATAGAACCTCCAGATCAGTGCATTCCACCAGCCCACCGCCGTCAGTAAGGGCAAGGAGGCCTGGCCGCCCTTGCGCCTCTCGAAGCCGCAGCGGATTCTCCGCCTGTGTACGCCCAACAGGCCTTTCAGCCGAGCTCTTGCTCCAGAAGTATTTGCCTATTTGTCGTGTGCGGCGGCCTCCACCTCCAACGATGATTCCCACGTCCGAAGCCCTTCCCCTGATGCCATACGAGGTCTGCTTCCTCTTCCTTCCCGCCGCCATAATAACCTTTGTCATTGGCCGGGCCTCCGGCAACCGTCCAGGCTCGTCGGGCTCTAGGAGAGCAAGGGAGGAAGAAGCGGAGGAGAAAAGGAGGGCGCCTCTGTTGGTCATGATGTTGCATGGGGCGGTGCATATTGACTCGAAGGGCGCTGTTTGTGCAGGACAAAGAAAGGGAGGCGTATACGGTATCACTATGATTCATGCGACGGTAGGGTGTGTGGGATGCGGGATGCAGGTGTGTGTTCTCATACGATTAGTAAGTGTATTTCACTTTCATTCTTCCTTCTCCACTTTTCCTCCGCCGCCGTCCCAGCGATCCCACCTTTTTATTTTATTTATTTTTTCGTTACCTTATCATTCATACTTGACTTATATCATCATGCTAATACCCCCGTACAGACCGCTTCCTCCAATAACATAACGTAGCTGGTGGCTGACCCGTACGACAGCGTGTGCAGCTGTGGGACATGCGCCGCTGGTTTATACGCCGCGCAAAAGGCACGTAGGGAAAGGAGGAAGAAGATTGGGAGAGGGAGAGGGGCATGGTGGGGGGTGGGCGGGGAGGGTGGGCTTGCGGTGGGGACTGTCGGAGAGTATGCGAGAATCGGGATGGGTCGGATTGTTCTTGGTGGGTGGTTCTTTTGGGGTGTGCATGTACAATGGTGCGATGATCTCGCATCGAGTGGAATAGAAACAAGAAGGGCAAGGCGTCATCCGAGCAGTGGTGAAATCGGACACTATGTTCGAAGCTGATGGCGTCAGACATTAATCATGGTGCACATGGGGTATCACCGACACCTGCATTTCGCACTCCAGAGTCCGACCTTCTGTGGAGAAGTTTCCATCGACTCTCGATCGACGACTGACAACGACCAGCGATAACGTTGTGTCTGACAGAACCTATCAAGTTAGGCTGCCAAAGAACACGCATTTCTATTCAAACGAATGTAAAAGTACCGGTGAAAGTTGATGACTTTTTCGCATCTGCAAACGATACGACAGTTTACATGGAACACAAGTCCAGCATTCGACCCACCATTCTCCACGCCGATCGTTCACGACTGCGAATCCCTCCCAGAATCCCTCAAGCCGCCGGTTCCAATCCGAAGCCTTTTAGGACCCCGTGATAAACATCCAGACTGTATCGGTCTGGACGCGCGCGCGGCTCAGACCACCCAATTTCTGTCCGCACCGCACTTAGATCAGAGGTACTTGTGGTCGTGTTTCCTATCCCTTGCGAACTCGTCATGTGTGCGTGCGCAGTTCTGCCGGCGCGAACTCTTGATCCCGGCTCCGCATCGGCGCTAGTAGCGCAGCCTGGGTTCCTGTCTGATTGCCTTTGTAATTTCGGGCGCTGAGCTTCTTTCAGCGTTTGTCAGCTGCAGACAGGAGAATGAATGTACGATAGCTTTATGGGGTGTCAGAACTCGTACAGTTCGTTTCGTCCTGCAGGCAGCCTCGTGCGGGAGCTTGGACAGATTGATGAGGATGGCGTGGGGTAGGGGCGTGGACGACGACGTAGATGGGCAAAAGCAAAGGAAAAGTGCTGTAGAGATAACGGCGGAACCCCGCATCTTTTGTCATCTCTGTGGAGGCCTCGCACGCGCCTCATGGCAGTCCCTGCAGTCGGGCGTCAACTTCTTTTTGATGCGGCAAAAAGGTTCCGCAAAACGATCAGGGCGGTGCCTGCCAGCAGATGCTGATGTACCACCACCACCACCATCGCCAATGCCACGAAATCCACCTCTGAACAATACAAGGCGCATTCTTAGTACATACTAATCACAGCGACGACAATTTCCTCGCTTTGGAAGTACAAAGGTTGCTATTAAGCTGTACGGGTGCAGATGCGTGCCTGGACTAGTACTTACTGCATATGGAAACCCTGTAGGTCCACCCTCTTTTTTCAATCTTGGAATTGCCCAAAACCGACTGAGCTAGGTTCTTCTACAGTTCGGCGCCCGCCTCGAGGCAGACGAAGACGCAATATAAATACTCCATTGGTTGCATTGCTTAAATCGATGTACGTACAGCACGACACAGGATCTGTCGTGTTCGCATCCCCCTTTTACTTTATACTTACCGCCACTACCCCACCTTTTTTTTAGTTCGCTCCCAGCCAGTTTGACTCTTGCCCTCGCCCTCTCTCTCCTCGATGGATTATTATACTGTCTATAGCGGCGACGACGCCGCGGAGCTCTCAATACCGGCGGCCCCTTCTGACGTTGGAAGATACGTTCAGTTATTCACGTCTCAAGACCCCACCCAGGCAGATTATACCCCGCCAATCTACGATGACAGACCTTCTCCGCTCCACGCGCCGAGCCTGAATCCATGGCAAGAACAGCCTCAGCCCCAGCCCCAGTCCCAATACAGCTTGCCGTATGAACACCTCGTCGTGGACGCCCAGCATACCCTCTATACGCCTACTCTCTTCCCAGCCGAGCCAGAACTCACACAGGTATGCCCTAGACTGCATACCGCTGGTCAAATCATTGATGGCTGATTCACTCCTGGCAGACGTTCATCCAGGCCTCCGAGCCGCAAGTCCACTCCATCCATCACCTCGCCTGCCCCAGTCCCGTGCAAGGCGCGCAGTTCTCCCAGGTCTACGATATCCAGAGCCAACTCCACTACACTGATGCTGACGCGACCCTGTCTGATGATGACTACGGGCACCACGGGCACCTTGCCAGAACAGGCTACCTCGACCATCTCGTCCCGGAGGTGCCGGACCTACGTTCGGATGCTTTGGTCGTTGGGGAGGAGGACTTTTACACTAGTCGAGGAGGGGCGGCACAGCTAGAGGGGTGTTATGTTGAGAACGTGAGTCGACTGCGTGTGTCGAGTTTTGAGTCCCACTGAGCGCTTCCTCATACAGGACCTTGGGGACGCGCCCTCTCCTTTTGACGACACACAGGGCACATCGAGCCCTAACTTCCTGTTCGCATCCCCAAGTCCTCCACCGCTCATCCAACACGTACCCGTCCCGCCCCACCATCGTTCAGCGTATTCAGAGCTCTCCGCACATGTTGCATGCCTTTCCAAGACGAGCCAGTCTCCTCCCTCGCCGACCCAAGCACAAGCACAAGAACATGCACAAACCGACACCCAGCCTCGTGCACCAACCCAGCCACAACGATCCCGCCGGACTTACAGCCCCGCATCCCCTAGCATCCCTCCTCCCCCGCCCGACTCCTCCTCATCTCCCTTCTACGCGCGTGGCCAACCACGCTACAGCCGGCCCTCCAACTCCGAGCTGCTCCCTCCCATAAGCACCACCTCCCGCGCCGGCTCCCCTTTTTCCCCCGCCTCTGATTCCTCTCCGTCAAGCTACAGCCCGCCCACACCCCCGGGGGCGGCGCACAACATCTCGCGCCTCCGCACGCTCTCAGTGCGCACGGCGTACGACGTGGCGTATGCGGGTCGGCGCGCGCCGAGCCTTGCGTGCTTTTTTTGTCGGGAGAGGAAGATCGCGTGTGGGAGGCCGGCGGAGGGGAGTGTTGATATGACGTGCAAGTAAGCTTTCGTTTCTTTTTTCTTCTTTGGATCTTTCGTTCGTTCGTTGATGTATGGTGTGCCTTTTTGGTGGGGATAGTCAGTGCAGGCGCCGTGCGAATGCGTGCGATTATCCGAAGGAGAGCCATCGTGGGCAGCATCGGCGCGGGACGGGGAGGGGTGGAGGTGGAGGTGCGGGTGTGGGGAGGGAGATTCGGGCGCGGGGCGGGGCGAAGGGGAGTGGTTGAGTTATGCAAGGGTGGAGGCGCTAGTGCGGATAGGGAGAGTCATGGGGTTAGGGTTACGGGCGCGCGGGGCGGGGTGAGGGCAAATGGTAAATTTGCGACTGGTGGCGGCAAATGGATGTGGGGGGCCTATTGGTTTTCCATTTATTTCTTGTTGTATTTTGGACACTGAACGGTACTGAGTCCCCTCCCCCCGCAGCGTAACTTGAAGTCGTTGTGCTGTCGTCTGTCGTTCGTCATGGCTCTCATCACTCCCCGCATCCTTGTTACTAGTCTGACATATATTCCCTTATTACTTCATATGTTTTGCTACTATAACGCATTATATTGTGGAATGTATGATATGTATAATCAATAGTATGTGTGTTGTTAATCCTCCCCATCCCCCATCATGCATGCATCATCAAGATTCAAAAAAAGCAACAACGAAAAACACCTAGCCAAGCACCACCTACACATACTCGACGACATCGATGGGCTTGAGCCCAAACTGCCGGCGCGGCATGAAATGCTGAAAACAATCGATATGGACATGCCACCTCCGCGAATGGCGGGACAGGAACACAGGCGGGGACACTGCCCAATACGCCCTTCGGTCCGCGCACATCACACAGCGCTCCCTCTCCCTCTCCCCCACCCTCTCCCGTTCCCTCTCCCTCCCCCCTGCCCGCATATCCACCGGCATATCCCACCGATCCGCCAGGAACCTCGCTTGATAGGATGATGATGATGATGATGTGCGCCCCCCCTCGTCACGGTCACGGCCACGGCCACGGTCATCCCCAACTGGCTCTATCTCCGGGTCGGGGCGCCAGTTCGGCGGCGTAGCAAAGACATACGCGCCGAGCCGCTCCGAGAGCTGCGCCCAGACTTCGTCTACTGTGAGCGAGCGTGGGTAGAGCAGCCCCGGGCAGAATATGTCTGTGTGCCCGTTCGCGTCTTTGATGCTGTATCCCTCTTTCCAGTATGCCTGTTGTGGCAGGGAAGGGAAGGTCAGCGGGCGCATGGGCGGCGAAAAAGAGAGAAAAGGGGGGGAGCGGGGGGGACGGACGTACGAGATCCAGGCCTTGGCTGACGCCGGTGATGATGTCGAGGAAGTCGTAGCGCTTCTGGCGGTCTTCGTTCTTGATTACGGCGATGACTTTCTCATTCTCCTGCCGCGGATCGTTAGAGTATTTCTATAGCAGAGTTGGGTGACTGACCGCTGGACGAAACCTGTGTGAATCAGGCAGATGGATGGGCATTGTGTCTGGCCAGGATTCGTGTGAAGCGAGTGCGAGGAGGGAGGTGGGGGCGTTTCAAGCCAGAGCGGGTTGAGCCAGAGGTTGTAGATAGTTTGAGAGGATGGGTGGTTTGAGAGGGTGGGTGGTTTGAAAGGGTGGGTAGGTGGGGAAGAAACAACGGATTGGTTCCTGGATTTTAAAGTAATTGGTTTATGATCGACGAGCCCCCGGGGACATAGAAGAAGAGCGGGATGCCATGTATCGTATCACCACTGATGTGACCCTGTGGTTATAGTTCGGGTTCTATTTAAGACGGCGACTTAAGCTGTATCCAGACTCCTGGGATATGAAGTATGTGGGGAGCGAGCGGCGCTTGCGCAGACGGGTCAGTGGGGTTTTCTATCCAGAGTTTGAGCGGGGTGGATACTAGGTGTAGTAAAGAGGCAACTTAGGCGCTGGGTTCGTTCAATAGTTGGCCTGCACCCCAATAAGCCCGGGAACATAGTAGAAGAGCGAGCAGCCATCGTGACACCGTATCCGAACCACTGATGCGAACCTGTGGACAAGTCCGGGTTCCATTTAAGACGGCGGGCTAGACAGTCTAGACCGGTAACCTCTGGTAACTATGTGGTACATATGCGGAGATTGGCTTTGTATTTCTTCCTCCACCAATTAACGGATTAGTAGAGTGATATGCGGTTATTGCGGCTCTCTGGCGGCGTGCACAACGTACAATGATGGTCCGGGGGTGGTACGGCCATAAGGCTTGCTCTGCATCGTCATCGATGACGATTGGCCAGCCCCGTCCCGCCCCGAACCGACAATTTTCGCAGAAGGGGTGCTGTAGATGGGATCCATGGGATTCTATGCTAGCCGTAGAAAGGAGTTGCTTTGTGAACGGACCGGGTCAATGATTATGAGAGTGGTCAAACAGTGGTGGTTGAATTCGTGGTCACAGTGACAGGTGCTTGGCTAGGCCCTTGAGAATAAATATATTTATCACAAATCATTCTAAGGCGTGAGAGATATGACGTAGTTGCTAAATGATATCAGCGTGCCCTGTGCAAACTTCGTCTTGTCGTTCCCTTTCGTCATCAACACTCTTGCCACAATGGCCGGAGACCACAAATGCCCCGTCTGCCAGGCTACGTTTACCAGACCACAACATGTAGCCCGCCACATGCGATCGCGTGAGTCTGTTCTCCATTATTGGCTAATGTCTATGGGGCGCTCCACCTGTGCCGTTGCCGATCTGTGTTGCCTCTCCACCTATTAACCCACTTCAACTATAGATACTGGCGACCGCCCCTACAAATGTCAGTATTGCGGCGATCAATTCTCAAGAAGGTGCGTTCTATTTGGAGGAGTGGAAACCGCAGTTTGCGCTTACGTTGTTCTTTTTCAGTGATCTACTATCGAGACACGTCAACAAATGCCACTCCAACGAAAAACCGCTTCCTGTGTCGGGGTCTCGTCGAAGGGGCTCGGCCCGGGCGGCTGCTTCTCGTGCGATGACCTCCAAGCAGGCCTGCGATCAATGCGTCCAGTCCAGTCTACCATGTGACGGGTGCAATCCCTGTGGTACGTCCATTCTTTTTCGCCCTCTTTTGCATCCATCCTGAACTGATCTCGTCACAGCCAAATGTGTGCAACGACAATGTCGTTGCACTTTTGTCAAATTCTACCGCCAGACCGCCCCCACGGGACCCGGCCACAACCCGCAGCTATCAATCCCCAGCCCCGCCCGCCTCGGCCTCTACTCGGGTGCCCAGCACCCCACCACCAACGATTTTCCGCTGCGCCCCGCACACCTTCCCATGTCGATGGCAGAAAACTTGTACTCGGACGGCGTCTCGCTCGCTCCGCTTTACCCCAGTCAGAGCTCCACTCTCTCGACAGGCGAAGGCTCCGATTTTTCGAGTCAGTATCTGCAGCCACAGAATCAGCATCAGCATCAGCAGTTTCAGGACCCACGCGCCTCGCCTGTATCGTGGGTCGGCTGGGACCAACGAGACTTTCCCGAGGATGCCGCCAACGGTTTGTCTTGCCTTTCTCTTCGTTCTCTCCCTCTCCTTGTGCTCACGACTGTTCTGTGTCCTCTAGATGACAATCTCCAGCACTTACTGGCCGACCCGAGCGGTATGCAGAAGCACCCACTGTCCCTGTCTGGTACGGCTATAGGCACGGATTCCTGGATGGATCTCAGCCGCAGACCGAGCGTAGAATTTAGCAGCGGCGATGAGACCAGCAGCAGCTCGATCCCGTCATCGACAGCTTCGTCCGAGGCCCGCCATTCAATTGAAGGTATCCCTGTACAGCAAACGTTTCCTGGCTCCGTACGTCGAGCTCTCTGCGCATCTCATACTTATCACTAACCGTGCTTGGTAGGTGCTCCCAGACGGATTGTTCGCTTCCTCCGTACGGCCACAACACCAGCACCAGCCCACCGACCCCACCACCAAAAGCGAAGGCGGCTTCTCCTCCGTCTTCGGGCTCATGTCGCTCGACGACCCAGCCGTCGTCGCTGGGCACTCCTCCGACGCCACGCCCTTCTTCTCACACACCGCCATGGCTATGACCGGCGACCCCAATGCTACTCCCATGCCCATGCGAAATCCGCCTCCGCCCCCATCCTCAAAGGAGCTCGACACGCACGAGCTGCGTGAGTTCTGGAAGCTGTACATGCGCACGCCACTTAGTGGGCCCGGCCCATCGGTGTCGGACCACAACCACAACCACAACCAGAATCCGGGCTCGTCAAACGTGATGAACTTTGGCCCGGGGACGCCGTGGTGGTACCGCCGCACCCGTGTTGCGTCGCTCCCGTCCCCCTCCTCCTCCGCAAAGATGCCAACGCCCATGGATCGGTTCCTCCACCAACCGTCCTCGATGAAGAAGTACCCGTCGAGCACGGCGCTGCAGGGGTCATATAACAACAACAGGACGCTGCATGGGGCGCCGGAGGATCTGAGGAGCTACGAGGCGGCGGTGTTGGCGCGCGAGGTACCTATGACGCTGAGCCTGAAGCGCAAGGGCCGTGCGGCGGGCAGGAGTGGAAGTGGGAGCTCGAGCAGTGTGAGTCCGCAGATACCCCAGGCTGCTGTGGGGGAGAGGGAGAGGGACGGTGGAGATGTGTTGTCGTCGTCGTCGTCGTTGGCGAACGTGTTTGGGGCGCGCCCGCCCGCGCCGAGCGGGATGCATGTACCGTTTGCGCCTGCACCTCGCGTGGAGTACGCCCGCTCAAGCCAGAGTCAGCGCCAGAGCCAGAGTCAGCACGGGAGTGGGAGCGCCTCACCCGTTACACGAGAAGGCTCTAGGGAGTCGTCCGTTGATGGGAGTAGAGGCGGAGCGGGGACGAAGGGAGAGGGAGAGGGGCTGCGGCCGTCGTTCAAGCGGTTACCGTCGCAGACGCTGGGCCCGGCGAATACGAAAAGGGTGCTGGTGATGCGGGGCGGCGGTGGCGGGGATGATGGCGGGGAGGGGGTCGGTGTTGTTGGTGTTCGGGGCCGGGGTATCGAGAATTCGGGTACGGGTGGGGGTGGGGGTGGAGATGTGGATGCAGGTGTGAATGCAAATTCGGGAAAGGGAGTGGGAGTGCCTGCACCGTTGGCACAACCGATGAGGCGGGTGGTGAATCTGGCGGAGCGGAGGAGAAGGATGAGTGCACCGGCTGCTGCGGGGAGCGAGGCGCGCAGAAAGTTTAGTTTGGGGCTTGGAGCGCTGCCCTAAAATTTTGTTTTTGTTTTTTTGGTATGTCCCCCCTGGCTTATTTTTTATTTGGGCGGCATCCTGATCAGGTTGTACGCAGGACTCCGTCTTTTTGGACTCTCTGTTCGCGATTCACGGACTCCTGAGGGTTGGTCATGCTAGGCCATACCTGATGTGATACTGTACGTACTGTAGATACGCCGAATGGCCGCCTTTCCCTTTCTTTCCTTTCTTCATGAATACCACCCATCGAGATTCGATGATATCTGACCTCCTGCTGTTACTTACATACTGACTGCCATTCTTGATCGTTTTTCCCGCTATCTCGCGTTCGAATCTTTGTAATATTAGCATCTGATTCCCTGTGTAATTGGTCTGCCGTTTAGTTGCTCGGACTCGAGGGAAGGGTGAAAATTTTCTCGTTGGCACGTGACTGCTGCTTTTCCATTCTTCTTGACCAAATCTTGACAACTTGGACTCTTGAGTAGCTTGAGTACTGAGTCTTGACGATCGATTTGGCGTCAAGGCAACCTCAAAGTTTCAACACGAACATATACTTAATCTCTGATATGTATTACCTGGCGCATTTGCTATACTGACAACGCTGACTAGAAGCCGTTTTCTGTGGCACGGACGATGAACGATTCAATGGGGAGAGGATCAGCGGAACATTAACGCATTTGTCTCCTCCAGTTCTTCCGTCATCTTTCTCAACGCTGCCTCTCGTCGAAAGTCCTCCCGCTCCTTGGCGACCATCTCCTCTTGTCGGCGGTCCAAATCATTCTCCCATCTCTTAACCTCCTCCCAAAGGGACTTTCTTGTCGCCTCGAGCTCCTTCTTCACACGCTCTTCACGCTCAAAATGCTCCTTCGCACGCGCTCGAAGCACCTTCCTGCGCTGGTCAAGCTTTTTGGTGCGGTCCTTACAGCGCTCCCGAGCCTTGATGATTGCTTCCATGCCAGGCGTCGCTACGCCAGCCTCAGATGTGGGACGCACGTCGTTCTGACGTACAGCGGAGGAAGGGGTTATGGAGGATGGACCACGGTGTTTGAAAACACCAGACGCAATCAACCTCGAGCGAAGCGAAGGAGCAGATAATCCAGATCGGCGGCTGAAGCTCGCGGGATGGCTTGAGAAACGAAAACACGTCAGTGTGAGGGGTATGGTAGAAATCGGAATAATCACCCAAAGCTAACAGGGACACGAGGTTCTTTGTATACCGATGGGACAGATTCTTGCTCTCTTTTCTCGTCCATCTCTACGTGTCAATGAAGCGGGGAAAATCAGTATTCCGGGTGACCAGTATGAAGTGCGTGATGAACATACTGTTGGTCAAGCGCGGCTGGAAGTCGAGGCAACGTTCACATAAGTCGTCAGTCGGCTGGGTGGGACAACAGGGTGTGGCGAAAGACCCGCGTAGTTCATGTTCATTTCGCTGCATCGTCGAAACGCACCAGTGGCTGAAGGATGGAAGACGTGCTAAGAGGAGTACTGAGAGATTGACAATTGAAAGAGGGGTATATAAATCTGGGTTTTCTTTGTTAGTATGCAGGCGTGTAATATTTCTCCTTAAGGAACATAGGAAACGAAAGGCGAGTGAGTCAGGCGCTTGATTTTAGACGATTGATGAAGACAATGCATCGTGTTTATCGTATGACACTCATTCGACATCCAGCCAACCCCCAGAGGAGGACTATGAAGACTCTTGAGATGGGTACAAACATACCCTCAGGTTGCCCTCAGGACTCAAGTAGACACGTATGTATGGCTTAGGGCACGGATAGCTACGTTGCGTACACATTCAGAGAAAAGCGACGCTGTAAACCTCGAAAAATCAATCGATTTCACGATCAGTTACTCAGTAGCAGCAACTTGTTTCGATCAAGTGACCTCGGGGTGATGATATTGTTGATGATCATATGGGCCCCGCGCGCTTCCAACTGCGCCATGCTGTTGTATGCGTGAATCGAGAAATCCATGGATGTTTAAGACGCTAGATTTCGGGGTGATGAGCGTGCACGGCGTCACTGGTCCCTGCGATATCGGTTGTTAGCGAGAATGGAATGTGCGCTGGAAGAATATAAAGGACGCCGGAGAAAAGTCGGCAGCTCAATCATCAATGGTGTTGCGGTTCTTTCCAAATCTGGCGCGCGTTGTTTGTACACCTTAGTGTACAAACACACTCGCTCCTCTCTTCTCAACCCGCACGACAACACGACTGTATGACATCGACACTCTCACTGCCGGTGATATCACAGCTGCACTTTTTTAGTCCTACACCCGCAATCCAGCGTTTGTAGCCGTCTGTCTCTGCTCTCGCTCCTCCGGTAGCATCACCATCTTCTCCTGAGCATGGACTTACGTGTACAGTTTAGTTTAGAAGTCGTGCATATACACCACTCGCGATGGCATACCCAACCCGGGTCCCGGACATCGAAACTATTCCCGACATTTCTGACTTCCGGGATCTCGCAAACGCAGTTCTGTATAACGCCCTCGCATTTTCTCTCACAGCCGACGGTTCCGCGCCCTATTCTTCGCACTCCACAGCTATATGTTCGTTGAAACATCTATTACAACTGACCTTCGTTTACGTATCGCTGATTGGCTCGCTCAGTATCGATTATAAAGACGATGCCACTGAAATGAACCCCAATTTTAACTATGCGCAAATGAAGCGCGGACCCGCTGGACAGATTGGAAGTCATAATGGTATCCTGTAGGTCACTCGTATCTGAACGGATGAGTTGATCGCTCAAACAAAAATAGTGATCTGAAATACATGGCCAAAGTCGTCTCTGGGATCATGATTCTGCGTAAAAAGACTTGCTTGACCTGCCAGTGGACAATCAAATGAACGCCTGGGCTAGCTTGTCCGACCCCTACCTGCCATATTACCAAAACGGCCGAGAATGGTCCGAAGACGAGGACGACGCGCTTTATCCTCCCAGTAAAGTATTGCAATCCGCAATCCGGAGAGATCTAATACTTATATTCCTTGGAGATGAAGGTTTCGTAGCATGGCGCAGTTGGAAGGGCGCAGGGCCCATATGCTCACTATCTTGTGCCTGTCACCCCGAGGTCGCTTGATCGAAACAAGTTGCTGCTACTACATGTGGTCGTCGACCCATCTTTTCCTGAGCTGCCTCGGTTTTGTTCGAATGTGTACTTGCACTTTGCAACGTAGAAGTCCATGCACCCCTTACGTGGGAAAGCCCCGCGTCGAGCGTAACACCTCATACGGGGCGCATAACGAACGAGCTGCGGAGTAGTGCACGGCACAACGGAGGTTCGTTCCTCACCTATTTATTGATTTATCCATACCTGCTCATCGTTTCCTTGTTTCTTAGTCCTCAAAACTAGGTCGTATTGCTACCGCCGATCCGTGCTCTCTGTTGGTTAACCTACAGGTGTTGACATGTTCGCTGATGGTGTCATACTATGGTAACTTCAAATGATGCTCTATCACCTCTTCCATGCTTCGGGCTAGGCTCTCCCGTTCTGTGAACTTTACTCAAAAAGAGGACGTACACTATCGTTATCGTTACTGGTGGTTTCTTGACAAAGATGTCTAACCCATCTCATTAGATTCTCCGTCGATGTTCATTTCCATCGTTACTGCGGTGAAACGCACGAAGCCTATTTCGCTCCGGATCCGGTACGCATCGCAATCCTTCACAGCCTGTCCTCGTGGAGTGTTTGTGCTAGCAGCTGAGAACGACACCCATTTTCAGATAGGCGTGGTCGACTCTCTTCACAACGGCATATCGGGCGCTTGTGCGAACGAGCGCGATGCCCTCGGGGTCATCGGGAATCTAAATTTCTTACCCGTTTTGTCTCAGCGCTTATCTTCCTCAGCACATATGCTCACGTATCCATTTACATCGTACGGATCTCAGGACCGGACACCCTATATAGCGTGCTTGTATGTGCCATAGCTACACATCCGTTTATCCCTCTCTCGCCGTCATGCAGAGGACAAACTGGAATCTTATCTTTTCAGTGACGCGACCGTGACATTGTCAGTTTGCGAACTCGATTTCAACATCCGAGCTTTAGAAACCTGTATGAATCAGTTGTGATAGTGCCAGCTTTCTGATAAATATGAGGCTGTTCGACGTTGGGATCTGTGGAGATTCGATCGAGGAGTATGCGGAGAGATGTCCAGAGAAGCACCCACTCGTTGAAATAGCCACTCGGCCATTCTTTATCTGCAAATCTCAAAGGTGAGGAGCCCGGTGTATTGATGGACAGTGTGATGGTGCATGGTGCACTCGAAGAATGCTAGATGTTCCGAATAATGATAACGTTGCAGTTTGATTGTGGGGTCAAAATTAAGGGTATTTATTACTGCAGTGTTTTGTGTTGCGCATGCATTCTGTGCACGCTCGCTTAACTGTATACAATTCAAATCATTACGATTTTTTAATTGCTCAAGGACAACTGAAATGTGTTTTGCAAAAGGCAGATGCTGATAAATCACATGGCCCGTCATGACTCATGAAGTGAGAAGCTCCCGTTTACTCTGCGAAATTGAACTTGGAAGGCGTGGGACCCTCATCGCTGACTCCAGTAAAACACTTTTTGTTACCTTGACCACCCATATAAGCCTAAATACACACATAGCAGCAATATAATACAACCCAAACAGCGCAGATTTGGATAGCGAGCACGCGACGAGAGAGAGATCCAGTATCTAAATATAAAACCTATCCTTAGAGCAAAGCAATCCAACTCCAGCACACCGCTTGGTCTATCACTCCCTGCACGTCGAGGGCACCGTGTATCCCTGACAATTTAAACGTCTTCAGAACGTGCCAAGAAAGAACGAAGGAAGGGAAAGGAAAACTCACATTAGTCCTGATTCCTCCACCCCACGGCGTGCGTCCCTCGACCTTGGCGTCGGGGCCCAAGCCACGGGACGCAAAGCCTGCCCAGAGGGTGCAGAAGTTCTCGCCGCCAGTGAGGATCTGGTTGGCCTGGATGATGGCGTCGCGGGCATCGAAGAACGACGGACGGCAAGTCTGGAGCTTCATACCATTGATCACGAGTCTACCCACCAACACATTAGAATTCTCGTACATACGCATGAGACAGGACGGCGGTAGCTTACTGGACAGAGAGGGTGTTGCCGTGCTTGGGGATGAGGGGCTGCTTGCCAGTAGAGTGACGGTAGAAGTCGCCTACGGGGACGGTGCCGTCGGCGAGAGGCTCGGGCGGGAAGAGCCCGTCGGAGTAGCCGTGCTTCTTGATGAGGCCCTGGGAGACGACCCAGAGCATCTCGGCCCAGACTTCGCCGATGGCGTGGACACCCCAGTAGGTGGGCTTGTCGAGGGTCTTGTAGGTCGATGGGTTGACGGTCTCGTTCTGCAAGGGCCCAACAATGTTAGGATACAAATTTACGGGAGGTACAGATGAGAACCTACCAAGGAGTAGATGTAGTTGCGGATACCGCGGGGCTGGTTGGCGGCCCAGGCGCCCATAGCGAAGTCGGAGTAGATTTTGGTGCTACGAATAGTGGTGGCCAGGAAGTCTTTCGGAATAAAAAGCATCAACATCGATTGTACAGATCATCAAAGGAAAACGACGTACCGCCCCAACCTTCACCCATACCACCACTCTCACCCCATCCAAGACAGCCAGAGTTGGCAGGGCCACCAGTGAGACGAGTGCTCAATCCGTGGCTGAGCTCGTGGATGACGATACCAGCCTCAAAGTCTCCATCTCTGTACGGGACAGCGGTGTTCCACAGGTACATGCGCATGCGCCCATTCTGCCCGTCAGGTGGAGTCATGAAGTTGGCGTTGTTGTACCTGGAACCGTCCTGGGTGTTAGCGATGACGGCGTCGTTCTCCTCTCCGCCACGGCCAAAGTTGTGTTGCTGGAAGTTGCCAGAGACTTCGTCAAAGCCGTAGCTGTTGTTACATTGACGTGAATTATGGCAGATGTAATAATGAAAAATCGAAAGGGACGTACCGGTAGTACAGATCGTGGACTATGTTGGTGGTATAGAAGAGCTGGGTGACAGTTGCGTTGATATATTTCTGGGCCTCCTCGTGGGCCTCGATGCCGTTCGTGAGCTTTGGATTGTACTTGTAGTCAAACACCTTGGCCTTGCCAGCATCTGGACGGTAGTTGTCAATGTACGAGTTCTGGCCCTCCCAGTTCTCCTGAGCAAAGACCTGGTGTGGAGGACAGGATCAGAAAACATATTAAGAGATAAGTCGATGTGATACCAACATTGTTACCCCAGGTGGTGGTAGTGTTCCTCCAAAAGTCCTTCTTGGTCCACTGCACGCCCTTCAGTGAAGGATCATTGACGTGGGGAACCGCGTGCCATCCAGCAGGAGAAGCGTGACTGTCCAAGTTCTCCTTATTGATAGAGTGATTGCCTTCAGTGGGATCATTGATTCCCCAGGCAAAGACGTTGTAGGATGCGGGTTCAGATGTCTCGGGGTTGGTGGGAAGAGGAGCATCAGAGGCCCAGTCCACTACGGAGATTAGTGTTGCCGCGACTTCGGCTTGAGCCGGCGGTAGCTGACTTTAAAACTGACACTCAATCTAGTGCTGAGTCGTCT
>JABCKH010000230.1:0-25609 GCA_018851285.1 Lyophyllum semitale | reverse complement strand
ATCTTCTTCCTTCATCGCGCAGCAAACGCAGGAGTCATGCGGTTAGAAAGAGGAAGGATGGGAGGGGCGGGGGGGGGGGGGGGGGGGGGGGGGGGGGGGGGGGGGGACGAGGGAAGGCAGGAGCATATCTAGTCGCATTTGGCACTGTTGGTGGATCGATGTCAGGCGCTTCTCAATGAGCACTCCCGGCTGCGCACGACATCTAGGAGAAGAAACTTTGCTAAACGAAGGCGGCGGAGGTGCCGTTTGAGATTCTCGAGGATGTTGAGCTGCATTCCCAGCGCTCGAACAAGTGTGAAAGGTCTGCTGGAACGATTTGAAGGACGGGCGATTCAAAGCGCATACTTGCTGTGCTCAGAGCTCCTGATAGGAGACCTGTCGATTTTTGTTGGGATAGGTGCTGGTCAAGTTGATGGATACTGCTACGCGGATCCATAAGGACACAGACCCAAAGAGGAAAGCTGTTTATTGAGCTACACCCATTCCTGACTGAGCAAGGTATGTTTGTTCCATCTTGAACTAAACTGTTCGTCTGACACCTCTTTCAGATGCTCTTATGATCGAACTGAACGTGCATTCCACCAGATGCAATATTTCCGACCGCTCCAGGAGGTATCAGACATTGTCGCAGAAGTCGCATGGGAAGTCTTCCAGGCTGAGTCCAGCGCGGAGAAGAATAGCCTAGATGTGGAGATCAACGAACGCGGAGCAGCGGTTTCAGAGAACCTGACAACGATGAAAGGCGATAAAACGAGGAAGCTTGTATCTTTTGTACGTGTGATTTTGTGCACGGTTTTTATCCATGTTCCTTACATCGGATAAATCTCCTGCTTTCGTAGTGCCCATGTCCTCTGTGAAGTAACTTGTGGACCCATGGAATCTCGCTAATTAGGGGTGTATGGAACCTGCTTCTTCAGAAAGAGGGTGAGATCTGAGACCTGCCCTACGTATATCTACTTTTCTAACAATCGTTTGTCAGTGTTCTTATCAATCTTGATACTTACACTTGAACGGTCTATCATCTGACCAACCCGAGATGGGTGCTATGACACTCCTTCACGTCTTGCAGTTTTTTTTCGAGGTACAGACCCCAAACTGTCCCAAGAGACGACGCGACACTTTGCCGAGGGTGTTGCATCCTTGAGAACCCTCGACTGTATGACGTATGGTATTGCTATCCTTTGCATATATACTGACACCTTGAGCCCTGCTAGCAAACTTGACGATGTCAATGTCAAGAGTGGCAGCAAACCGCATCTCAAAGATCCTTGCCCTCTTGGGCTGTGCTTCTCTGCCCTGAAGGCTTCGTACCTCGTGAACCTGTATGATGGGATGGAGAACCTGCTGGCCGGGAATGGCACAGTCGGAGCGGCATACTGCGAGGCATCCTTGTCCCTCCTTTGTTTCCTCCTTGAGGCTGATCCTTGCATAGCAAATATGATAATTTTGATGCTCGAATACGAGTTCCTCACGCCAACGGGCGACCAAGAGTGGTTCGGCACTTGGTATACGCACGAGAATGATCACGATGCCGCTTCACGACGCGAGCGACCATTTGATGCTCAATATCCTCTCAAGTAAGTTCAGCTTAAACCTCAGATCGCACAGCAAGCTCAACTTGCCAGCCTGCGCCCGGTGACATGCTTATATATCTATATATTTGATGCAGTGCTTATATGCCCTGTCCTTTCTCCCGGCGGTATCTGCCATTTGTTGGCGCTCTAGCTGTAACACATGTTCGTGTTTCTTTATCTTTTTTATGTGACGAGAAACTTATGCCCTAGGCCTCAAACGGAGAGCTAACTTCGTGGCAGTGTTATCTCGGTCCTGATACAACGGTGACTTGTCTTCTGCCAGAGACACGTTGGTCAACGTTCGGAAAGGTATGTGATCAATTTGTAGAAGCTCCTCTGCAGGTGTCTGAGGATGTTGCTGTTTCTGAATGATCACAGATCAATGGCCCGGTGTTTTATTCCGCCGCCCCTTGGCAAAAGCGAGAGCTATCAAGCCAACCGCGTCATGAGATCGACGGGGCCTTTTCAAGCTAACTTGACGTAAAAAGTCAGTAGACTGCCAGTATGTATAAAAACATTCATCTCGCGCGTGGTGCTCGGGTTGTTGTATGACAACGTTATGGTGCTGTTTGGCATCCTCATCGTCACCTCGGCGTTCAGGCTGTTCCTTGGCTTTGGATCATTGTGGGTAGAAGGCTCCACGCTTTATCGGTTTATCCCCAAGTGAGTCCTGAATTTACCCCACAAGACCCATGGTTCGCATATCTGATCATCTGATTTGTGGACTTTAGATTCTGGCAAGATTGACATATGAATTCCAAGTCAAGACGCTCGAGGAGAAAGCCAGGCTAGTAGCGTCGGGGTTCATTGATACTAAGGTCTTGTCAGGTGCCAGTTCATCAATCACGTAGTCCTTCCAAGATCTTCATGGGTGTGTTTCTCTCCTTGACTCTGCAGTCACTTATGGCTGATTTTCTCTTCGTCTAACCCTGCAGCATCATGGACGCATACAATCATCAAAACCACCCACACACGAGCCTCTCCTCTTTTTCGGGCGATCCCGTAAGTGGCTGAAATGAGGAAAGCCTTGACACCAATCTTAAGAAATATGAATCAAAGGTGCTCTGCAGACGAGACGGCTCTGCACGCCATTGACTCCATCCGTGAGTCAATCCAGGTTATCGTTGCGTCATAATTTGACTGAAATGCCTGGTCCTGTAAGGAGATCTTTAATCTACCCCAACAATCAGTCATTTTCTGTGTTTATCTATGTGGTCTGTGCGACGACCGGTCCTAGTTTAATTGATGACAAAATGTGAGACTATTCGTTCTTTCTCAAACCTTGACACCATCCGCTGAAACCACAATGGCTCCTAGCAAAGCTCGCAAAAATATATCGTCCAAAAGACCAAGATTCAAAGCATCGACAGCAGCAGCGGCTTCGTCTCAGAAAACCACCATAGAGGCTCTAAGAAGGGCACAGACCGCCGCTCGAGCCAAGTTTGGCCGACCATCAAAGACAGCGAAGGCTTATAAAGGATATCTGGCTCGGGGGCGAGCATTTCTCAAAGATCTTGTTGCTCAGAGGTGCAAGGCCAGGAATAGTAATGTTGGCGATGACGATATTGACATTAATATCCTCGAGAAAGCATTCGATAACCCGCCCAACCGACTTTCAGCCTATGCGCTCGAACTGCTTTTGATTCAGAAATGTATGGCCGAAGGTTCAAAGATAAGCACTGCACGCGGTATCCAGGCTGCCTTCGCCGATCTTTGGGTCACAATGTGAGCAACTTTTCAGGGTTGATACAATATAGATTGATTGTTTTCGATTACGACAAAAGGACCAACACTGTACAAGGCTGCCCAGCACACTCAGCCACGATCAAAGCACTCATCAAAACACTTGCGAAAGCGAGCGTTGAAGGGGCTTCTGCAATGCGCGAGCATGCGGAAGCCATGAAAATAGAGGACTTGGATCGCATCATGGCCTGGTCCGAAAGCCAGTTTCCATCCGAGGCCGTGAATAATCAAATCCAAACTGCTGCAGGCATGAAACTCAAGGCGAAACACATCGTCAGGGCCTTCATATCATCAGGATTTACATTGTGGATAAGGTATATTACCCCCCTCGTGCTTCTAGCTGCTTGGCTAACGCGCTACTTCGCTTACTCAACGATTACACAGGGACTTCGAGTTGTGCAGCGTACAAGCACGCCACATTCAGCGAAACTGCACTGGCCCAGCCCCATATTATGCCTCATACTTCGAGGTCTTCTTTGAGAATCGAAAAGGCTGGCAGTCAAAGGCAGGCTCTGAAGGATCACTTGAAAGTGAGTTGAACCCTCAGTCGCCACAGGAAGAGTAGAACGGCGTGAGTTCAGTCCTGCTGAGCCAGTAAATCGCCAATGGTCATAGACTCTGAGCTCGTATTGTATGTATGTAGTTGAACGTCTTGAAATTTTCACATGCTTTCTATAATGAATATGAGATTGTGAGATTAGAGGTGAGAAACTGACTCCTCTATCACGCTGGGTACTATGGTGTCTTTCAATTTGTGATCATGACCTTCGTGTGTGTCTGATCCTCGAGACCTTGGATATCAGCTGATCCATCATTTAATCTCAGGGTCCTCAACAGTCACACAACTTCGCGCCCTCCCTCAGTTCCATCACCTCCAGAATGAGTTTCCTCCTCCTCTCCGTTCATACCAGCACCGCATCCCGGAATGCGTAATTAAGCGAAAATGCCACTAGAAGGTGAGCTATGAACCTTGTTCTGATTTAGAACGAAGTTCAACTCCTAAGTACATTCAACCACATTAATTCTCATAACAGGTCATGAAATGCGTCCAGATAGGGAGAAAATTGATATGGGATGTTGGCTATACAGATATGCACATGCAGGTAAGTCGTGTGTTGTTTCCAGCTTTGCGGAGTGATTCCTAACATTGTTGCGTGATTTGTAGGACCTACCTCTGGAGCATGGCCGCGACACCGTCGGGGGTGACCTGAGAAACCGCAAGTTCCCTACTGACAAGTGCGTCCGCCTTGGAGCTGAAGCGGCGAAGGAGGAGTTACCCTTACCGTTTCCCTGGGAGCAGATCCTGAAATCCATGTGCGGTATACATCACAGGTGCAGTTACGTTTGGAAAGAGATCACCCAAGTGTCGAGCGTGTTCATCAGGCGCTATGGAGCTGGCTGGCTATTCAAAGCGAGAAGAGGGAATGTAAGCATTTCAAGTGTATGCGCTTGCCGCCTTTCGATGACGAAGAACCACCTCTGGATTACGGAGACAAGATGTGGAACCTCTCGAGCCCATCCAATTTGAGCTGCATCCCGAGGAGGATGCTGCGATCATCGACTGGTTCTATGTCGTGAAGCCTCTGATTTACATGCCTGCTGTGCAGGGCCGTTTACAAGTACTGTTACCTGTTCGACCGAGGCCTTGAACTTGGCCATTTCTGGTGGTCCCAAGTCTGAGCCTCTTTACCGCGACATGGACACGTTCAATGAAGCTTGGAACGAATTTAACGACATCAACAAGGTCATCGTCTGCTGAGGACGAGGTGGCTTTCCCTCACCTCTACAACTCCCTTCCCTGTTCCGTCCGAATTTCGCCTTACCACTGCCCTAGAATCTTGCACCGACGCACGCGTTCTATTTCGACCTCCTCAATAGCCCTATCTCTTTGCGCGGCTAAACACCGAAGAATACCTCTCTTGTTTCTCACGAAGACAGCATCTTCGGTCCTAATGGTGCCGAAGCAGACGAGTTCGAGTAGCCCAAGCATGTCACGCCGTTCATGGAGGATAAAGAACTCGAAATCGACCTCACTGCAGATGGCATTGTGTCCTGGTGGGCGCCTGAGCCCTATAATTGTCGTTTAGGGCGGATGAGGAGAGCTCAAGATATACCACTCGTGAAAAACTGGTGCCTTGATCATTGCCCACCCAATCAGCCAATGAAGGTCCGCATGTCCTACCAGAAGCTCCTCAAAGTTTTCGTCCTGGACGAGACCGGAAAAGGTGATGTCGAAGAAGAACCTGTCCCGTCAGCTGAAGGCGACGAAGTTCTTCCAAACAACATACTCAATCTCCTCATTCATCGCAAGGCATGTCCATCAACTGCCAATAGAGTTCCAGCATCAGAACTTGAACGACCTCTATCTCGACTACAGCATGAACTTGAAACCTATCAAGTAAGCTGGTTCCCTTCCAAATGACTGAGACAGTGCTGATGATGCATGTATAGGAGGTTGACGACCAAGGAGCGTTTTGGCAATGTGGACGAGTTCTAACTCGCCTGTGCGCTGTAGTGTTCGCGCACATTGGTGCTCTTGCTGGGATACAAATGCAAGGTTCGCAACATAATATCCTTTCCTGGCTGGCCCCGACTAACTAGTGATCTAGCTCATGAGGCAAATCCGAACGACCAAGGTTCTGAAGTATTTAATCTACTACCGCTTCAACGCAGGCGCTGTTCGTAAGGTTTCCGGTGTCGGTTTCTGGGCTCTTGGCTGGCAGGTCTGGTTGTTCTTCATACGTGGAGTTGTCCCTCTTCTTGAAAGATGGTTAGTCGCGTTCCATATAATGCTTTTTTGTGGCTGATGTCGTGTGCTTCTTTCAGGCTCAGCAACTTGCCTGCTAGCCAGTTTGAGGGTACAAACAGCAGAGGTATCACAAAGACAATGACAAAGCGACATGTTGAGTCGCATTACGATCTGGAGTTGAGGACTCGCACGATATGTTAGACGTGATGCCTGAGTCCATGAAGCAGAACAGGTCGAAGATCGTTTTGCAACGCTTGTCGGAAGCAAGGCAGTGCTGGATGGCTAATAATGAGTACTCGCGGTCTCCTATATCACTCAATAAGGCTGACAACAGTTTTCTTAAGTTCCTTAGAAGGTTCCGGGTATGCCCACAGCTATCGAGGACATCATTCTACGCTACAATAAGAGCAAGGCTGACTGGTGGTGCTCGTGCGTTGACTCCAGCTTTCAGCCGGTTCTATCACTAATCAAATATATCCAGTGGTGCTCACTGCAATCGTGAGCGGATCAGGCGTGGACTACGGTCGACAAGACTGTCGTGAAAAAGAACTTGGGGTGCTTGGCTCTTGAGTTCTCTCACGTTGACATGCTGAGCCTACCCTAATCCTGACATCATCAGGTCTTTACCTTGAAGCTGAGCAGGAGAGGCAGCACGGTTATGTTAAGGACGGTCCTTACATCAGTACCGAAGAAGCGGTCACCACCTATATGGCTACGGTCGATTGGCTTGAAAGCCGGAAGTTGGTGCCCATTCCCTTCCCGTGAGTCATCTTCGTCCTTGATTTCAGCGCTGTCACTGAATCTGAATGTTGGTGATGCAGGCC
Source organism: Lyophyllum semitale (assembly GCA_018851285.1). Lineage (NCBI taxonomy): Eukaryota > Fungi > Basidiomycota > Agaricomycetes > Agaricales > Lyophyllaceae > Lyophyllum > Lyophyllum semitale. The sequence goes on along the minus strand of JABCKH010000230.1, from coordinate 18,719 downwards.
TCTTTCTTACAAACACGACACAAAACTACTTGTACTCGCACTGGAGAAACTGAATGAGGCGTACTCCGTCAAACGTCGCTTGAATCAGTCTCAGCGTAAGGAGTTTGTCTTGATTGAGCAGGCATACAATAATCCCCGCGAATGTAAGGCTTCATACATATCGATTTGATCCAAACTTACCTCGCGACTCCTAAGTTTGTCATGCATCGAGCGTCTCATCTTAACACGTTGTGATTTCAAGGAATCTGGCATCGAGTTCTTCGATACTTATGACAGACTCATCCCTTGTTACGACATGGAACCCGTCGAAAAGAGCATGGATGCTGTAAGTCTTGAAAGTCAAAACCATGGTTATCATTTTGCTGATTTATTCATTTCTAGTACCTCTACCAATTCCTATACTTCTAGTGAGTTTCTTCTCTATAAACATATAGAGCAAGGCTCATGTTCCATTAAAGTGTAGTCTGTTCTCTGCTTGGATTAAGCCAGCTGTACGTCAATCCAGCCTATTTCAAAGGCTGACACTCTAATATAAAATTTACAGAACATGGAACATCCCCTCTGCTCCTCTTATACAAGGCGGGTTGTAGTGGTGCCAAGGTTCCAACACCTTGGCAGACATCTGAGGGACAAGTGAGGACGAGTATAACGTCGCGATTGAGACGGTCTTCTCCAAGGTCTATGAGAAGATCGATCTCACTCTGCTCAATTGTCTCCTTCGTCTCGTTCTTGATCACAATTCGGTACGCTATCACTGCGAAGAACAATATAGGTGCGTCATTCAAACAAATCTTTGCTTTCAGAGACATCAACTGATGCTTTTATTTTAGTCTTGACCTACAAGGATATGGCGCACACGAACGTGTTTGGCCTCATATGCGGACTTCAATACCACGGCCTTGTTCCGTACTTACTCATTCTTGGGTTCCGACGAGCAAGTGAGATGGCTGGCCCGCCGCAGATGCCAAACAACTTCCTTCAGTACCGCGACTCGGCCACGGAGACTCGTCACCCTATCCGACTTTACTCGCGCTATGTCGATCGCCTGCACATTCTTTTCCGGTTCATTGCTGAAGAATCTCGCGACCTCATTCAACATTATCTCTCTGCCAACCCCGATCCAACGAACAATAACGTCATCGGTTACAACAACAAGCGTTGTTGGCCAAGGGATTGTCGCATGCGACTGGTCAAGCACGATGTCAACTTGGGTCGTGCGGTATTTTGGAACGTCAAGCAGAGTCTGCCCAGGTCTCTGACCACTATTGAGTGGGAGGATACCTTCGTCAGTGTGTACTCCCAGAACAACCCTCAGCTACTGTTTTTCATGTGTGGCTTTGAGGTCCCCATCCTCCCGAAGATCCGTACCATGAGTGGCGAACAGTTCTTGTTGAAGGACGCTGTCTGGAATCTCACGAACGAACAGACGAAGGAGCGCACGGCCCAAGCTTTCCTCCGTGTTTCGGACGATGGTATTTCTTCTCGTGCATCTACAATAACTCTTTATTGATTTGTCCACAGGTGTACAGCAATTCAACAACCGAATCCGTCAAGTCTTGATGAGCTCGGGCTCTATAACCTTCTCGAAAATCGTGAACAAGTGGAACACTGCCCTCATCGGATTAATGACATATTACCGCGAAGCTGTCATCCATACTAACGAACTCCTCGATTCGCTTGTGAAAGCCGAGAACAAGATCCAGACACGTGTTAAAATAGGTTTGAACAGTAAAATGCCGTCGTGTTTCCCGCCAGTTGTGTTCTACACACCGAAGGTCTGTCTTATCTTCCTTCCAATCAACTTTTCCTGACGATGTCGTGTTCAATAGGAACTTGGAGGTCTTGGAATGTTGTCCATGGGCTACGTTTTAATTCCTCAGAGTGACCTTCGATAGTCTAAACAGGCCGACGTAGCTGGTGAGTGGTTTCGACGAATTGGATCTGAAAGAAAGCTAATATTCCCTCAGTCACACATTTCCGTGCTGGAATGACGCACGAGGAGGATCAACTGATTCCTAATCTGTACCATTATCTGCAGCCTTGGGAGGCAGAATTTTTGGACTCGGCTCGTATCTGGTCTAAGTACTCTATGAAGAGGAAGGAAGCCAATGCCCAGAATCGTCGTCTTACCCTCGAGGGTCTCGAGAACAGCTGGGATCGTGGTATCAACACCCCCTTCCAGAAAGATCGTCACACGTGAGTTTCAGTGCCGTTATTTGGTAGCCATTTTCTTATGTTGCTTTGCAGCCTGGCATATGACCGCGGTTGGCGTGTATGAACTGACTGGAAACAATACCAGCTCCTTAAGCAGTAAGTCTCTCCCTCCTCAGTCTATCAGTGTTTCCTAAACTATCTTCACAGCAATCCTTTCTGGTGGACGTCTCAGCGCCACGACGGCAAGCTGTGGCAGCTGAACAACTACCATGTGGATGTTATTGCAGCTCTTGGTGGTGTAGAAGGCATCTTGGAGCATACATTGTTCAAGGGGACTTACTTCCCTACATGGGAAGGTACGTGATGAATAATTAATAGCAAACTATTCCAGGTGCTGATCACTCTTTAGGTCTGTTTTGGGAGAAAGCATTCGGATTCGAAGAGTCTGTGAGATACAAGAAGCTCACGAGCGCTCAACGGTCCGGTCTCAATTAGATCCCTAATCGTCGTTTCACGCTTTGGTGGAGGCCCACCATCAATCGCGCGAATGTATACGTCGGCCTCCAGGTCCAGCTGGATCTTATAGGCATCTTCATGTAAGGTTCAGGCAATATGACTGCCATTTACCCTCCTGACATCCATTCTTAGGCACGGAAAAATCCCAACGTTGAAGATTCACTGATTCAAATCTTCCGTGCCCATTTGTGGCAGAAAAGTAAGCTTTGATGTTCTGTATAACCTCGTAGAGCTGACGTCGCTTTAAGTTCACGAAAGCGTTGTGATGGATTTGGTACGTGCAGGTGTCTCAAGGTCGAGAAAATACCATCTAACGGTACTCCGCTATAGTGCCAAGTCTTCGATCAAGAACCTGAACCACTGCAAATCGAGACGGTTCAGAAGGAGATCATCCATCCTCGAAAGAGTTACAAGATGAACTCGTCTTGTGCAGATATTTTGCTATTTTTTGCATATAAGGTGGGTTGTTCGTTTCGAAATCAGAAACTCTCTGACCGTTCTGCCACAGTGGAATATCTCTCGACCATCCCTTGTTACGGATGTAAGCAGCCGAACTGACTCATAGGAGGCCATAACTAACGTGAATCATAGGTGAAAGATGAGATGTTCTAGATGGTACCTCCGTTGGGGGGGAGTTCGACACCCACGACATCGAAAGGTATACTCGTGCTAAGTTTTTGGACTACGTAAGGTTATGTCTTTCTGCTTGTGATTATCGTCCCGAATGCAGCTTTCTAGGTGTAGGATTCCATGAGTATCTATCCCTCCCCGACCGGTGTCATGATCGGGATGGATTTGGCCTACAACCTATGGTCTGCCTATGGCAACTGGTTCCCGGGCTTGAAACTTCTGATTCAGCAAGCGATGGCTAAGATCATGAAAGCTAATCCTGCTTGCCACGTGCTCCGTGAAAGAATTCGCAAAGGTCTGCAACTTTACTCTTCGGAGCCCACAGAACCGTACCTCAACAGTCAGGTGAGATGTCGTTCGAACTTTCACGCAGATGAAGTCACCCAACATCGCCTAGAACTACTCCGAGCTGTTCTCGAATCAAATCATCTGGTTCGTGGACGATACTAACGTCTATCGTGTAACAATGTGAGGGGATCTTTCCACCATTTTATGACCACCTTTATTAACTACAATCACCCAGCCACAAGACATTCGAAGGAAATTTGACTACCAAACCCATCAGTACGTCAAAGTCGTCATCTGTTGTTGACTCGTACTCATCGCTCTCTCAGATGGTGCCATCTTCATCTTCAACCCTCGTTCTGGACAACTCTTTTTGAAAGTCATCCACACGAGTGTTTGGGCTGGTCAAAAGCGTCTTGGACAATTAGCGAAATGGAAAACAGCTGAAGAGGTTGCAGCTTTGGTCCGATCACTTCCCGTTGAGGAACAACCAAAGCAAGTAATTGTCACCCGCAAGGGCATGTTGGGTAAGCTGGATTTTCTCTACATTTGGTAGCTTCCATTTTTTGAACGTTGTTCATCTAGATCCCCTCGAGGTTCACTTGCTTGACTTCCCTAATATCGTCATCAAAAATAATAACAACGCCATCGGTTACAACAACAAGCGTTGTTGGCCAAGGGATTGTCACATTCGACTGGTCAAGCACAAACTGGGTCGTGCGGTATTTTGGAATATCAAGCAGAGTCTGCCTAGGTCTCTGACCACCATTTAGTGGGAGGATACCTTCGTTTGCGTGTACTCCCAGGATAACCCTCAGCTACTGTTCTTTATGTGTGGCTTCGAAGTCCGCATCCTCCCAAAGATCCATACCATGAGCGGCGAACAGTTCTCGCTGAAGGACGCTGTCTGGAATCTCACGAATGGGCAGACAAATGAGCGCAAGCTTTCCCACGCGTTTCGGACGATGGTATGTCTTCTCATGCACCGTGCACGCACTAAGACTCTTCATTGATTTGTCAACAGGTGTACAGCAATTCAACACCCGAATCCATCAAGTCTTGATGAGCTCGGGCTTTACGACGTTCTCGAAAATCGACAATAAGGAAAACTGCTCTCATTGGGTTGAAGACATGTTACTGCGACGCTGTCATCCATACTAACGAACTCCTCGATTTGCTTGTGAAAGCGTTTCGTAACTCTGTTCTGGGCGTAAGTCCTCCCATATGTGTTCGGTCCCCTGTGTTGATGTACCGAGAAATTTAGCTGCATCACCAGGACGTTGAACGGGAGTATGCTAGAAGAGCTGACTATTCCTCAGCAAATGTGATGCCTCGTGAGTATCACCCCGGTCCTACCATGATGCACTCCAGGCATGTGGTGTCCTCGCGAAAAGTGATTATCAACGCTCATGAGTCAGATAGAATATGTGAGAAATGAGCTGGAGAACGATCATGGACGATCATAAAGCCGAGGTAATAATACTTCTCGTATGTGGGTTTCACGATGAATTGACATAGATAGGTACATGCGCTCTTTTGCATTCAACCGCAATGTAAACGACGAAGACTGGCTCTAGCGTGCTTTATACACCCTCGTTAAAGCAGAGTAGAGACCCATTGCTCTCAAGGCCGAAATGGACAAGTACATGGCCTGGCGGTGGCAACCCGGTTGATTCGGAAACACAGCTTTGCGACAATGGGGCAAGCAAGCAGCAACAGGTTTCGGAGGGTGAGGAGGGCGACGTGCTGTGCGGGGAGGGGAGGAAGAAGCCCAGCGCGCTCTAGAATTGGCTGTAGGAGACTGCTGCATCTGGCGAAGTTCTCGCACGGCGATATGTACCACGCGCCATGCGGCGGGCAGAATTTGCCACTAGCTTTTGCTTTTGAACGCGTTGTGGTGCGCTGGACCAAGTTGACGGCTGTTGCTACGCCGATCCATCTGGCATGCAATCGATCATTAAAGTTTTCATTACCGTTACGCTTGCAAGCCTACGAGAGCGTTTGCGGTCACAGATCGGGAGTAATAGGACATTACGCTCTTGTCGTAACTGGTCTCCTACTCTCCGTTAGTATGGCGGAGGAAGGATCGTTCGGGGAATACAAGGCTTCGTTACGGTATGTGGACAGTCGCTACATGCTTGGCGATTCAAATCTGAAACAAGGTGGCGGGAGTAGACACAATTTATAACCTGCAACTAAATTTTGCCCCAGTTCACTTCCTTCCCCCTTCACTCCCCAGCAGTACAGCACGGGGGCGCTTATTCCAAACTCGAAAAACATTCGACATCCAAGCAAGAAAATGTCGACACCAACACTACCTGATACCAACACTTCCAATTTGACACCTCTCGCCGTTGGCTCCGCAAGGTAATCACGAGATATGCATCAATGTCTACAGTGCTGATATTGCTCCTCAGGACTTCCGAGCTTGTTGAACTGACGCACGACTGTCAAGGCCCAGCTCCTCTCCTTCATCGTTATATTGATGTACGATCGGCCTGCCGCGAGGCATCACTAAACTCTGAACGTGGTGCGTGCATGAGCTCACTTGCTACCCCCTTATCTGATATGAGAATTCTCTTAAAGCTATAGCACACAGTGCCTATCAATTCCGCAGAGGGGCGGTTCAGTATCGATATCCACACATGCCTAGTAAAAAATTGAACATGGGGGATGTTGAGGAGTTGGGCCGGTGGAATAAGTGAAGACATTCTTCGCTCTGGGCCAGCCTTGAGGCTTGAGTCGTCGGGGATTTTAGATGATGGATTTCTAGCAGTAGATGTTATGTAAATCGAGACAAATTGAGACATCTAATCGTTAAGAGCGTAGAATGTACAGCCCCTCTTCATGCCTTCCGTTAACCTTACCAGTAGACTGACTCCTGGTACATTACGGGAAATCTGTGGTTCCCTTACGTCTCCTCGCAGGTACCGCCATACTTGATCTAGCGACGCGGCAGTTAGGACCGCCACTGTACACGAAGATAGCTCAGCAGGAACCCTGTCCACCGACAGCGATATGAAGGTCGTTGACTTTCATCGAAGAAAAAAAACTGTAATACTTGGTACGGAGTAGTGCAAAATATGTTACAATTGATCTCTAATGTGCTGATCGCCAACAGATGTCGTTGTATCCTTGAGTGGCCTCAGATGTACGACGGATAGTGTTCCTATCTACGGGTTCTCAACTACACGAGGATCTTCATAGGCCTGAAAGCGGAGAAGGGAGATCTGAGAGTTGCGGGATATTTTCAAGGTATGGATGACCGTAACTTTGCCAAGTGTAGGATTAACTCACCCTACAGACTTCTCGTCTTCTAATAGCTCCTATCCACTCTCAACACCATGATACCCGTCGTAGTGCATACAGGACATCAACATGCTTCCGCCCTCAACTGTGTCTCCGATGCTTCCTTCTGAGGTGGCCCATAGCACCTTCATCTCAAGACATACCACACCCGGTTATACGACGAGCCCAAGCCCAAAATTTGGGTCATCCTCGGCTTCGAGTTTGATATTCGCGCGTCCTATCAGTGTCGTCACAGGCTAGGCATCAATGGAGATCGAGAAAGACGTTCAGCTTCATGAATGTAAGGCTATTCTGGTAGGTTGCACACCGTTTAGCTGAGATCTGAATCTAGGCGACATCCTCCCAAGCTGTCGATCGCTTCGTCGCATCATGACTTTATGAGCTCAATCTCAAACTTCGATCAGCGGACTCAAAAATCCCCTTTCGACGACGACAGAAGGTGGTCTTTCCATACATTAAATCCACTTTTCGACGCGATACATTGCGGATGGGGTTGCATCCTTGAGAATCCTCGACTGTATACGACGTATGGTTTCGCAATCAATGGTTTGTGTATATACTGACACCTTGAGCCCTGCTAGCAAACTCGTGTATGACTTGACGACATTAATGTCAAGAGTAAGCCCCACCTCAAAGCCCCCTGCCCTCTTAGGCGGTGGCTTCGCTGCCCTGAAGTCTCCGTACTTCTTGAACTGTATGACGGAATTGAGGACCTGTTGGCCGTGAATGGCACCGTGGGAGCGGCGTACTTGGGGGTGGGGCGCAAGGTATCCTTGTCCCTCTTTTTACTTCCTCCCTGAGGCTGACCCTTGTATAGCCAACCACGATAGCTTCGATGCTCGAAGCTCGAGTACGAGTTCCATGCCAACGGGCAACTAAGGGTGGGCCGGCACGCGGTATACCCTCGAGAATGATCACGACGCGAGTAACCATGTGATGCTCCGAAATATCCTACCAAGTAAGTTCTACCCGACCTCGCATCGCACAGCAAGCTCATCTTGCCAGCATGCGCCCTCTGCCATGCTCATTTGTCTATACATTCGACGCTGCTTACAGCTCCTCTCCCCGGCGGTAGCTGCCATAATCAGCGCCCTATGTGTAACATCTGTTCGTGTTTGTTTGACTCCTTGATGTGCTGAGGAGAAACTTGAGTTTACCTCTAGATAGATGGACCTCAATCCTTCCCGAAAGACAGCGGTGGCTTATCTTTCGCTGGAGACTTGTTAATCGACATTCATATAGGTATGTGATCAATTTGTAGAAGCTCCTCTGCAGCTGTCTGAAGGTGTTGCTATTTCTGAAGTGATCGCAGATCAATGGCCCGGTGCCGTTATGGGATTACATGCGCCTCAGCAAAAGCGAGAGTTATCAAGAAGGCTTCTGAGTTGTGCTCAGAGTATGTTGGTTCTTGAAAATGATGGTGACTGATATTGACAATGAGCTCCAGAGCGGTGATAAGACAGAAGGTAAAGTGATGCCATTGGCCCTATATTTTCTTCATGGGTTAACGTATCTGCGCTCATTACTAATAGCTAAATTCGACAAGAAAATGGGTTTAATACGTGTTTCATACCTTCATCAGGAAGTTGAACGCTCCTGTGGACAGAGCGCTCCGCTACACTACATCGGACCACTCCCTTTGTGACCCCTGCCATGTTTTTGGCTCGCAGCTGCAATGGCAAAGAATCTTTCCTGCGGCTCGACCAAGGACACCGCACACAACATGTTGTCCCCTTGAGACGTCCAAGCTGCTCCCGATACTGAAACGCACTGACTGAGGCTGAATTGCAAGCAAAACTGTTAGCAGGTACGATGCGAAGACAAGCTACTTGTTTGGCCTTGTAAGTTCCTCAAAGCTAGTCTGGGTTACGTTTGAGGTTGAGATGTTCGTAACACAGGCAGGGACATGGATTACACTAGGACTCTGTCAACAAAATCTGGATGCAAACTACGGGATCAAGGCAGATCAAGGCAGAAGAACGGTCAAGGTCAAGGTGGACCAACCGCGTCATGAGATCGACGGGGCCTTCTCAAGCTAACTCAACGTAAACAAGTCAGTAGACTGCCAGCATGTATAAAAACATTCATCTCGCGTGTGCTGCTGGGGTTGTTGTATGACAACGTTATGGTGCTGTTTGGCATCCTCATCGTCACCTCGTTGGCGTTCGGGCTGTTCCTTGGCTATGGATCATTGTGGGTAGAAGGCTTCACGCTTTATTGACTTATCTCCGATTTACCAAACGTCGCATATCTGATCATCTGACTTCTGGAATTTAGATTCTGGCAAGATTGACCATATGAATTCCAAGTCAAGACGCTCGAGGAAAAAGCCAGGCTAGTAGCATCGGGGTTATACGCGTCACACCAAGATGACTTCTTGATATCAAGGTCTTTCTCCTGTGCTTCTCATGTCGTTAATGCATCTGACAATGGAACCTGCTTCGTCGTGCATGTAGAGTTTTAGGCGAAATTCCTCGTTGCTCTTGTCATCACATCCTCCTCTATACGCACTGCGAAGGAGGTATCGCCCGCAGATTGCGAGCGCCTGGAGTAAAGCACTTGAAAAGTCACACGCCAGTTCATCAATCACGTAGTCCTTCCAAGACCATACCTTCATGGGTGTGTTTCTCTCCTTGACTCTGTAGTCACTTATGGCCGTTTTTCTCTTCGTCCGACCCTGCAGCATCATGGATACATACAATCATCAAAACCACCCACCCACGAGCCTCTCCTCTTTTTCGGGCGATCCCGTAAGTGGCTGAACTCTCAAACCATGAGAAAAGCCTTGACACCAATCTTAAGAAATACCGATTCAAGGTGCACTGCAGACGAGACGGTTCGCACAACATTGACTCCATCTGGGAGTCAATGCAGGTTATTGTTCCATCATAATTTGACTGAAATGCCTGGTCTTGTAAGGAGATCTTTAATCTACCCCGACAATTAGTCATTTTCTGTGTTTATCTATGTGGTCTGTGCGACGACCGGTCCTAGTTTAATTGATGACAAAATGTGAGACTATTCGTTCTTTCTCAAACCTCCACACCATCTGCTGAAACCACAATGACTCCCAGTAAAGCTCGCAAAAATACGTCCAACAGACCGAGATCCAAAGCATCGACAGCAGCAGCGGCTCCGTCTCAGCCAACCACCATAGAGGCTCTAAGAAGGGCACAGACCGCCGCTCGAGCCAAGTTTGGCCGACCATCGAAGACAGCAAAGGCTTATAAAGGACATCTGGCTCGGGGGCGGGCATTTCTTAAGGATGTTGCTGCTCAAAGGCACGAGGCCGGGGATGGTAATGTTGGCGATGACGATATTGACATCAATATCCTCGAGAAGGCATTCGATAACCCGCCAAACCGACTCTCAGCTTACGCGCTCGAGCTGTTTTTGATTCAGAAATGTATTGTCGAAGGTTTAAAGATAAGCACTGCACACGGTATCCAGGCTGCCTTCGCCGATCTTTGGGTCACGATGTAAGTAACTCTCTAGGATTGATACAATGTAGATTGATTGTTTTCCAGGGATGGTGATAACTACGCGGGGGACTACTTTTACGACAAAAGGACTGACACTGTACAAGGCTGCCCGGCACGCTCAGCCACAATCAAAACACTCATCAAAACACTTGCGATGAAAGCGAACGCCGAAGGTGCTTCTGCAACGCGTGAGCACGCGGAAGCCATGAAGCTAGAGGACTTGGATCACATCATGGCCTGGTCTGAAAGCCAGTTTCCATCTGAGGCCGTGAACAATCGAATTCAAACCGCCGCAGGCAGGAAACTCAAGGCGAAACACCTCGTGATGAGGGCTTTCATGTCATCAGGATTTACATTGTGGACAAGGTATACCATCCCCTTCTGCTCGTTTGATCAACGTGCTACTTTGCTTACTTGATTGTTACACAGAAACTTTGAGTTGTGCTGCGTAAAAGCACGCCACATTAAGCGAAACTGCACTGGCCTAGCTCCATATAATGCCTCATACTTCGAGATATTCCTGGAGCATCGAAAGGGCTGGCAGTCGAAGGCAGGCTCTGAAGGATCGCTTGAAAGTGAGTTGAACCCTCATAGTTTATACCATGCAATGCTTACGTGGGGCCTGACTCAGGTAACCGTTATAATATCTACAAGCAAGATGTTCCTGCCATGGACATGTACACCCACCTTATCCGATGGCTGGATGTATATGAAGGCTTCCTTGGAAGGCCCCTCCTTCCAGATGAATATGTATTTCCATTCATCTCTCCCAATGGCACCATCGATCCTCAACGTGAGATGACTCATGACGTCATACAAAGGCTCATCACAGAGTTCGCTACCGGGGCTGGCTTGCCAGATGTTTATACTACCCATTCTTTCAGAAGAGGCGGGGCACAGTACCGTTTTATATTTGCTCCATTTGGGAAACGATGGTCACTGAACATCATTCGGTGGTGGGGGGGTTGGGCAGCTGGGGAAAATGTATGTACTCCACGCTCTCTTGGGATTATTTCGACAAACAATTTAATGATAGGTTGATACACTTATGAAATATCTTATTGACTCGCTTTACCATCGGGAGAAGTCCCATATGGACATGCTTAGTCCCACCGGACCTAGGGAGGCAGATCAAAGCTTTAACGGCGACCACGTACACCTTCAGCCCGTTTCCACGTCCGAGTTCAGGATAGCACATGCTCAAGTTATGGCACGGCCATCTCCATCATGTGCTTGCGGTGTTTCAGGGATATTTTCACCCTCCCCAGCTGCTTCTGTGTCTGCGTCGACAAGTTTACCCTCGACTTCATCATCCATTACAAACACGTCCTTACCCTGCCCACCACCGTCTACATCCACAAATACATGTGGATCTGTATCTTACCAACCACCACACTCGTGCGACAATACAGCCATGCATAACTTTCCCCAACCATCTGCTCTGGCAGCCGCATCGGTATCTCCACCTCCCAACCATTATTGGCTTCCTGCGGGTGCAACTTCAGCGCACTTTGCGTCGTCCAATTTGAATGTGATTCGTAGTGATGCCGTGCCCTCGACAGTCGGTCCTAGTTGGAGTGAGGAAAGTAATCTACCACACTCAACAACGATAATACCCAATCTAGGTCGCAAAAAAGCGGGATGGCGAAGAGCATTAGATCAATGGAACAAACCTTGCCCCCAAACCGACCGTGCCATGAAGGACTGGCCAAAGAAATGGTTCCGAGGGAGGGAGAAGAAAGCCCTAGCTAATCTTCGGTCAGGTCGGAAAACTATCGCCGATGAATACCAGACGTGAGTTCAGTTACCGATCGCGATTCTGTGAATCTTCTGACTACTAGGGTGATAGTTGTGGTGGAAATGATGCAGAATTCCTTAAGGTTTACCGATATGCCGATGACCAGACTTACACTCAAATCCTCAAATCCATTCGGGATCGCTATGGTCGCCACAGGGAGAGTAGAAAGGCATGAGTTCAGTCCTGCCATGTAAATCGCCAACGCTATCCATAATTGCTGAACTTGTATCGTACTTGAACGTCTCGAAATTCTCCTGAGTCATTGTTTATTTGTAATCCCTAGTACCCAACTTCATGCTTCTTATAATCAATACTCATCTGCCTTTATCACGCTGGGTACTGTGAAGGTATATCATGATTTTTGATCTACTGTATGGGTGTTTGATCCTCAAGACCTTGGATATCATCTCATCTATCAATCTCGGGTGATTCTAAAGCGAAAATGCGACTAGAAGGTGGGCCATGAACCACTCAACTTTTAGATACTTCCAACATTTTAACAGTTCATGAAAATGGTCGGGATAGGCAGAAAGTGATATGGCGAGGAAAGGGATATTGCTATGTAGATATGCCCATGCAGGTGAGTCGTGCGTTGTTCCCAGCTTTGCGGAGTCATTCGCTTTTGGGTTTTCTAACATCGGCGCGTGATTTATAGGTCCTACAGTAGCTCTGAGCATGTTCGCAATGACATGTGCATCCACCTTCGACTGAAGCGTTTGAAGACGAGTTACCCTTGCCGTTTCCCTAGGAGTAGGTCCTGAGGTTCACGTGCAGTATACATCATGGGTGCAATTACATTTGGAACGATATTGCCCAAGCGTCGAGCCCGTTCACCATGCGCTATGGATCACCACGCGCTATGGAGCACCGTGTGGCTGGCTATGCAAGCGAGAAGAGGCAATGTAGGCATTTCAAGCATATGCGCTTGCCACCCTTCGATAACCTCTGGATTACAAGACAACATCTTGAATGTGGGACCTCTCGAGCCCATCCAATTCGAACTGGATCCCGAGGAGGATGCTGCGATTATCGACTGTTTCTATGACCCCAAGCCTCTGATTTACGTGCCTGCTGTGCAAGGGCCATCTTACAAATACTAGTCCTTTTTGCTGCCTTGTGATAGCCGACCTCTACCATCTGGGCTTCTCTTTGACTAATCGGACCGCAACACTAGCTACCTGTTCGACAAAAATGCCTTCTTCACAGCCAAGGTCTTGAACTTGGCCATTCCCGGTAGCCCCAAGTTTGAGCCTCTTTACCGCGACATGGACACATTCGATGAAGCTTGGAGCGAATTCATGCTGAGTACAAGGTTGCTTTCCCCCACCTCTATGACTCCATTTCCCATTCCGTCCCCATTTCGCCTTACCACTATCCAAAAAATGTCTACATTCGCATCGACGATCTGCAATTCCGGCATCCTATTTCGACCCCCCTCATCAACCACATCTCGTTGCGCGGTCAAACACCGATCAGTGCTCCTCTCGTTTCCTTTGGTCCCAATGGTGCCGACGAAGACAAGTTTGAGCTGCCCGAGCAGGTCACGCCGTTCATGGAGGATAAAAGAACTCGAATTCGACCTCACCGATGACGGCATTGTGCTCTGGTGGGCACCTGAGCCCTAAATTGTCGTTCGGGGCACCCAAGGAGAGCTCAAGATAAATCTCTCGTGAAGAACTGGCACTTAAACATTGCCTGCCGAACCACAGTGAAGGTCCGCGTATCCTACCAGAAGCTCAGATCATTTGTCCTGAACGAGCTGAGGACGAGACCAAAGAAGGCGATGTCGAAGAAGAGCCTGTCCCGCCCAGCTGGAGAAGTTTTTCCAAGTTGGATTGGGTGGCGGCGAGTTAGCAAATATGCAGACAGGGCTATAACGTGCTCAATCTCCTCATTCATCGCAAGGTACGTCCATAAACTGCCAATAGTGTCCCACCGTTGATTATTGGGTCCAGAACTTGAACCACCTCCATCTCGACTACAACATGAATTTAAAGCCTGTCAAGTGAGCTGGTTTCCTTTCAATTGACTAAGACAGTGCTGATAACACGTGCATAGGACATGGACAACCAAGGAGCGCAAGAAGTCGTGTTTCGGAAATGGTTTCTATTTGTACCGTGAAATCCTGCGCCTCACTAAAATCGTAGTCCACGCTCATGTGCAATGGGATCTACCGAATCCCGATACAAGTACGAGGTTCACAACATCATCTCCTTTCTTGGCCGGCCTCGACTAACGAGTGATACAATCTGTAGGTTCATGAGAAGTCCAAGAGTGTGTATGTGAAGAACGTATCAGATTGCTACTTCAGCAGGAGCGCCTGTGAGGTCTATGTGTGAGGTCTATGAGAGCATGTGCACAGGTGGTGCAGTGCGGGTTATCCCGTGAACCAGTTCAACTATGCTCTTGCAAACTCTCTTGATAGGTTCGCTTTCGAAAGACGTGAATATGGAATCATCCCAGCCACACTGAATCTTTCTAACGGCCACACAACGAGGAACACCGAAACGGGGTCTCGAAAGACGAGCAATTTTTATATCGCTAATCTTGCTGACTCGGGACGAAGGATGCTTCTGGGCAGACACTTGAAGAGGCAAAGAACATCAATGAATTATTTTCTGCATTCGAAATGGGCATCGAGGTCTTGATGGACAGCAGGTCGGTTTTTATATATGTTTAGTGGCATCAAACTACCGAGTTAATCACCTTGAAGGAGCAAGAGCCTCTGTCACGGTATGTAAACAATGTTCGTCTTGTCTGCTTGACACGTCCCCAGGTTATTAATCAACTGTTTTTACAGGAGAACAAGGGGATGGCAAGCCAACTAGATGTCAAGCGGCTCGATTATGATAACCAGGAGGGTAGTATCACTGTTGATATTCTCAGGAACAGAACCGAGATACAAAGGACGAATTCAAGAAGCAGATTGTTGGATCTCAGCAGTCTCCTCCATGGTTCGATGTTGCCGATAAACAGGGACAAACCTTAAACGCACTCACTTCGACACAGTGCAAGTTGGTGATCTCAAGCACTCAACGTTCAACGTTCAACTACTGTTTCCCCCCGAGCGGCCCACCCAAAAATACCTCAATTAAAGATCTAGTACGCATGTCCTTACGTTTTTCTGTATCTGTCTGTCTTACCTGAGTCTCACCTGACAGGATCACATCCAGCAGCACCACTGATCTATTAGTCTCAGAGAAACAGAACCCTTCCGATCCAGTAAGTAGAGTTACATAGGATGGATGCGTATCTCTGACTCTTCCGTCACCAGGCTTCAAGTTCTAGATCTAGCCAGGAACTCAAAACCTTGCCTTTTTCCGCTACCACCTGCCTCGACTTTCGGTGCAGTAAGCATTGGCATGGCTAGAGTCAGGTTCCTTCTAAGGTTTTTCTTTTGCAGACTCAAAGCTATAATACACTGCCCGGCCGGCTCTCATAATCCCATGAACAATAACAGCGTCACTGCGGTACATCCCCCTTCACTCCAACACCAACTCAACATTCACGCAGCACACGCCCTTCGGGAATACTTGAGTTTCTGCACCGACCATCATCTTTTATCTGAACCTACCCCACGGAATCTCGCTCGTTTTGTACGGCATCTGCGAGATGTTCGTCATTTTGGATTGACTTCCATCCGGGCATTCTTACACAGCATTTGCAGTCGAATGGAAGCTATCTATCCTGCTGCATCTCTTAATTGTCGTGATCCGGTTGTCGTTCGGGTACTTCGGCGCTCTCAAGTCAGAAAAACATTGGTCAATAACAAAACTCTGCACCCACTTCCCCAACGCATCCTCTGGTGATGATTCCTTCCTCTTGCCCTGGAACCAGAGCTTGAAGAAAGGCGCATTATCCTTGCTCAGACTAGCGCAGGCGACGACCTTCGTAACATATTCAAGCAATACATGACCTCTTGGGACAACCTGTTCCCCATCCACACAGAACTTTGGATCGGGGAAAATGGCACACTCCCGACACGCAATTGGTTTCTTGCTCACCTTCAGCGGTTTTTCCCTCAGACTACTGTCACTGCAGACGCTCTCTATAATGGGGGCCAGCCCACTCGGGTTGAAGCTGCACGGCTACGTCTCTCTTTATGAATAGACATCCCCTTTCCACACGCTCCTCCGCTGCTTACTATTATTATCCATTCTCTGAGTCAAGTTAGCCGAAATCCAATTATCTTAACAAGTTAATCAGTCCGTGTGTTGTTTAAGGAACTAGGTTGGAAGCCAGTGACTCGGATCGGCACGCACGTGGAACAATTGAACGTTAAAATTTCTGGTCGCCGACAACTTGCCAACGATGCTCTTGCAATCGCCCAAAGTCTCGAACCCATCCCTGCTGCCGCCTCTATATCTGTACACATTCCAGACGCACTGAAGGGAACATCTTATTATTAGCAACAACTTTTCCAAAGAACACGCTCAGCTCATAAAACGCACCCCCACTCAAAGAACATCGTGCTTGGGTATGGAGGACGTACACTGTACCGCTGAATCTGATAGGACTCAGATACAATTCGCAGCATTTCGTGAAGTTTTTTTCACGACCAGCGCCTGTGGAATTGCGGAGGTTGATAGTCTTTGACGAACTTAACGGCCACCAGTGCGCCGAGAAGTCACTGAACTGAGGCCAAACCAGATGGTCCTCAAACGTGACATTTTTTCTTGAACCACTCTCACCCGACATCCTGTACAACCATTTTATTTCAAGTTGCTGAGCGGAATTTCGTACCCAATATCCTGTTGGTCTTATAAGTGGCAAGAGGCTAGACCCCTAGCAATTGTGCTCGGTGTTGACGTCGCATACGTAGGTAATGTAGATTTCTTTGCATTTGTGTGCTCAGCTGACGATTATTTCTCAGTAAATGGCTGAGCCCTGAAGGATGACCTGAGTTATTTAGTACTCAGAGCTGGGATGGTCTTCAGACATGAGAAGTGCGCCTCTCCCTGCTTGCTTCCAGTGTGGATTGCTGTCTGACGATGCTTTGTAGTATCAGAATCCTCGATCTATGTCCCTGGCAAGTCCCTGGTCCTCAATTGAGTGTACTGTGTTGGTTTCGAGTGCTCACTTGACATCGGAACCACGGAAGACTTTTGTGCTTAAACGCCTGGAAGATGCAGCCTGGATCCCTGAAACATTCTAGGAAACATTCTCAGTCAAGCCTTGGCTCAAATGCCTGTTTTGTTGTGCAATTATAATTCTGCATTGTGAGCACCGTAGTATGGACGAATTCTCAGCCTACCGATCTGGTTCACTGTAGTTATTGATGGCGAAAAAGTCGGCTTTTTCCTCCAGATATTTGTCGTGGCGTGCTAGTGAGTTCCATAGGACCTTTTGGGCGTGTAATATACCCACCACTACATGGTCAACCCCGTCGTCAGACCTTGCCCGCTAGTAACATAGCTCTACTCTAGGGCACTCATGAGCACCTGGCGACATCATCCATGGGGATCTGAAAGGAGGGTGACGTGCTGCATGCTTTGAACTCAGGTATTAGCTGTTGAATTTACCCCTAGAACCGTCCTGATCATTCTTTTGTTATAGCTTCTTGACAATGCCAAAAAATCACGACCTTCCACCCGCATGACAGAAGATGAAGCGGACCGCACAACAGTACCCGACAGACAAATTTACGAATATTCATGGTATGTGGTCAAATCGAGTATCATTTCCAGAAACTCAATCGTTGTTCTAGGTTACTTTGTTTGCTATTACTCGCTGGCATTTGCAAGGGGGACATTACCCATGCAACGCTCCATGACCGAGCCAATCATCCAGCCCTTCAAGTGATTCGAGTGAGCTGTGTGCCTTCTCGTGTGATCACGACACAGGTCAACATATTAACACCTCCTTCGACTCAAGCTCTTTGTCTTCTGAAAGTCCTGCTGAAGCCATGGTCACGATTTCACAGCGGACATGATAAACGCTATGGTTCGAGCATGTAGTCTGTCGCATCATGTCGCCTGAGTTCCCTGATTTCAATTTGTAGGCTCCCTACCAGGGGAAGCAGCTAAGTAATCTAAGTAGAGTCTAAATACCTCAAGATACTCAAGATACGCCGAACTTACTGATTAAAATACCCATGCAGATCTGATCACCTCGGATGCTGACTGTAGCTTTCGTTCTGCCTGCTGGGCTTTGAGTAGAATTTTAATTATATTGAGTGTAAAATACTTTGTTTTCGCTTTCCGAACTTCCATATCTGCGAGGTCCAGTGCTTCCCCCATGACAATGCTTTTTGTCCTTTGCTGCGCTTCGCGTGTGATCAGACCTCACCCAATAATCCCCCTGGAGAGGACGTGGTCCTGTATTTGAGACAGGTACATAGAATCGAACGAAAGAGGATCCTGTAACTTGACCGCGGCCTCATGGCCACAGTCAGACGGTGTGGAACGAGAAGCGGCGTCTTCTTATTCTGGAACAATTAAGCGACCGATCAGCGGATTGGTGGAATCCGGCGGAAGCCTCACAATACCCGTCAAAATACCCTCGAAGCATAGCGACCGGTAAATTGAGGCGGATAACGCTACTTA
>JABCKH010000229.1:0-25804 GCA_018851285.1 Lyophyllum semitale | reverse complement strand
GTTCTCGAGAAGGTGTTGACAAACAGACCCCAACGGTTCTGTTCATCTCTCGGATTTCTCCGAGTGGGGCCCCCTGGGTGTACCATTTGGTACCAGGCAGCTCCGGAACTGTGACAAAATAGTGAGTCCCTATTTGAAGCACTTGGATTTTCGCAAGATTACAGTGTCTTGCATGTCACTAGCTGTAATGCCAAAATTAACTGTACTGTACCGCGACAGACACCCCGTCTGCTCAAATTTCACAGTGATCATGATCATCCCAGAGGCCTTCTGTCTTACACCAGTGGCAGTTCTAAATCGTTCTAGCAATTGTAAGTCTCGTCAAAGTCTCGCGACAGATCCCTTTCAGCAACCTTTTAAAGGACGCTTCATGAACGTAAAGAAATTATTATGACCCGACCAGGAACCCGGCTAGAGTGTATACTTCGATATCTCACTCAACGGTTATTGCAATTTGCTGCAGTTGCCAGCCTGTGCCGTTTTAAGTTCACAGGTACGCGTGGTGACGCGATTTGAACGCGCAGCTACCACGTGATCGTTTCCCCTCATGCTTACAATAATGATACAACTTGAACTTCAACCCAAACTTCGTTCTGGCCTTGTCTAGATAGCCGCGACTCTCCCTTCTGATGCTTATACTGAGCTACACTTTGTACATATCATTATTTCTATCTTGACATACTACACATGCAATCTTGGACGTTGTATGATATTCTTGGAATTCGTCCATCAGCATCTATCGAGGAAGGTTTGTACGCTCTCTCTTGATCGCAGTCGCTGGCCGTTGACAACCATTTGCAGTTCGTAGAGCCTACAAACGGAAGGCGCTCGCAACCCATCCTGATAAACTAGACCAAAGTGCCACCGTGGACGATAAACGGCTCACTGAGAGTAAATTCCGCAAGGTATGTTCGACTGGATGTGGTACTCTTTGAAGCTTGACGCGCAGCCAGATTCGCGAGGCTTTCGAAGTCTTAGGGGATTCTCAGAAACGGAAGGTGTGTTATTCCCGTAAGTCTACAAAATATATCACTCTTGACCGTGATTTCTTTAGGAATACGATGCCTATTTAAATTCAACATCCCGGAACAAATCAAGTTGGTCTGAAGAGCTTAAGAAGCGAATGAAAGATAGGGATGAATGGGCGCGCAGGCAGGAAGAGCAGCACCGAACCCGGATGGATACACTCAAAGGACATCGAGCAGAACATGGACTACATAGAGAGCGGAAGGAGCTGCCAGCAGAAGTGCGGGAGATGGTTGATGCGATTCATGTGGCGATAAATGAAGCGAGGCCTGGATGGCTGCAGAGGCTGCAGAAGGCGCAGCAAGTGAGTTGCCTATCGAAAAGATTGAATTTTGGAGATCTAACTTATGTTCAGATGAAGGCAGACACGGAATCAAAGCAGGCTCGACAGCGGGTTTAACGTACATCGCCACTACGATGAGTACATACAGCCATCTGTCGTTGTAATTTACTTCACTGCGTTCTCTACAGTCAACGCACTGAGAGCATACCTCATTCTATCCCGAGAGTTTTCAATCTGCTCTTCGCTATGAGCCCTATATCACGAATCGCTCTTTCCAACTCTGCTGCCCATTCATCGCTCTTGTCATCCAGACCGATTACATCGCCAATGACAGGCACGTCTGGCGAAAGCGAAAGTTCGAAACCAAGCTTATCCTGTATTTCTTCCGCAATTTCTTTTCGAGTCCTTCCGTTCACAAAAGTGATGTACCGCAAACCTGGGTATCTCGCCTCGTAGCATGCGTTGAGGTGTGCGAGACGAGCAAGTACTGCTGGTGGGGTTGGAGCAACATCGCGTCTGGCTGCTCCTTGCTCCTTTGCACTCAAATTCGACAGATTCTTCGTCTCCCCAATCCGAGGATGGCCTGATATGAATTGCGATTGTAGTGGTCGATCCCACCGAGCTATGGCGGCCAATGCTACGTCGATGAGCTCAGAATACGACGATAGCGGTACCTGAGCGTTTGATAGGGTGTATGTGAGTTGGGGCTCGAGCGTCGAGATCAGGACTGGGGAGTGTTCGAAAAGGACGGATAGAGATTCTGCTAGGGGAGATTCAGGACCGGAGACGTTATTTGAGATAGTGGACAATGCTGGTAAAGTGGCCATCTCTGTGGGGCACTGATCATGAGGGGAGTTGGAGTTATCTTTTCGGGCCGATCGTTCCGCGATCGCCGAGAAGCTTCGACAAACGAATCATCTCTTCTGTCCATTTACCCATAGCTGCCTACTCGACTGAATTTCCTGCCCATCTACCCATGACCGCCCCGACTAAAATTCGCTGGGGAATAATCTCCACCGGCAAGATTGCCGCATGTTTTGTCAAAGTACGTCCTCTAATTAAGGCCAGACGAGATGTTCTAACGAGCCGATGTCCTCCCTCACAGGATCTGCTCGTGGACCCCAAAACGTGAGGAAGAAACCTGCTGCTCAATTCTTTACCAATGTCCTTCTGGCAGCCGCGATGTTCATGATGTGGTACACAAGGTCGTCGTAGTTGGTTCGCGTTCAGTTGAGAAAGCTCAGGAATTCATTGATATTGTCGCTGGTGGAGACAAGTCCATCCTAGCTTGCGGATCGTATGACGAAGTTTATGCCAATAAGGTGGGACTCGTTTGCTTCAGGGCCTGCTCAATCTGACCTCGTCCATGATGAAGGACGTAGACGTCATTTACATTGGTGTGCCTTCAAACATGCCACATTCAATGCAATGCTGAAAATGAGGTCCTCGGTTTTAGGTACACCCCATACGTACCACTACCAGAATGCTATCGATGCCGTCAACGCGGGGAAGCATGTCCTTTGCGAGAAACCAGTGACCTGTAATGCTGCGGAGCTGCGTTCCCTTCTGGCGGCGGCGAAAGAGCGTAATGTCTTCTTCATGGAGGCTGTCTGGACGCGGTTCCTTCCGCTCACCCTCGCGGTCAAGACGATTGCCGAAGAAGGTTCCTTGGGTGCACCCGTGGTCCTCCACGCAGACTTGTCTGGAAACTTTGACCTTGAGAGTGAGGTTGACCTGGGTCTCTGGATACTCAACTCACCCATGTTTTTTAGACATCCCCAAGACACACCGAATCTTGGACCCCAATCTAGGCGGTGGCGCTCTACTCGATCTGTACGTGGAATACATTCGATAATTGAAACGTCGGGATCCTTATAAGTATGATATAGCGGTCCCTATCCCCTTTTTTGGGTATATGTCTCTCACTGTTCAACATTTCGCGGCTTCTGACCATTCGATTAAGGCCGTTCTTGCATTTTACGAGAATCCGCGCAACAAACTTTCCAGCCCATCGTCTATTAGCGGTACCATGATCAAGACAACCCTCACCGATGTCGACTCGAATACGTCTTTCACTCTGACCTTTGCTTCAGCCGATCTTGCCGCTCAAGCGATTCTCAGTTGCAGCATCAATCTTGACCCTCTCCAACCTGGAGTCATTATCCGGTTTGAGCGTGGCACCATCACCATCGCTGCCCCGATCTACTGCCCGACAGAATTCACAGTCCAGTATTTTGGTAAGAAAGGACAAGTCCCACGGGAAGACAGGAAGGTCTTCGAGTATGTAGGCGGCGGATGGCACTTCCAGGCTGATGAAGTTGCACGGTGTATACGGGACGGGAAAAAGGAGAGTGCATTGTGGGGACATGACAAAAGCTTGCTGGAGATGGAAATCTTTGACGAGGTAGTAGCATCCTGCAGTGTCTTGATTTTTTGTATAGCGCTAATGCATTTCGACATAGGTCCGTCGGCAAGGAGGGTATACATTCCCCCCTGGTGTTGAGAAGGTTGTCTAATTCTGCGAATTGATGAGGTTCGGAAGGTATGAAGGACTTTTACCTGCTAGGTAACTTTGAGAGGCTACATAGCCTAATTTAATAATAAATTGTTCCTTGTTTATTTTCGATGAATTTCTATAAATGGGCACGTGTTGTTTACGCGATATTGACGCGAGGCAGGAACGTTTCTTGCCAGTTTCTCTCAGGCGAAGTCATGGGCTTGACACACCACCACGCAGATCGATAAGTACTTGTCGACAAAGCGCTGCTCTCACCTTGCACAAACCCATCTATCTTCTAACGCGCTGAGCATCATATCCTAGCCGATCACAGTCGGGCAACAGTCGGGTGTGATGGTTTCGTCCACGCCTCTTCCAACCCCGCAAGTATGTCGATACTTCCAGAGAGGAGGATGTACCTTTGGCAGTGCATGTCTCAATCTACACCAACCTGCAACTCGATCGACGTGCATCTTCTTCACCATGGGCAGATGTGCGAAGGGAAATGATTGCAGCTTTGCACATCCTTCTGAAGATGGTCAAAAGCCCGCTGGTCAGTGACTCGATCCACTCCATTACATATAATATTGTAGTGCTTAAGCCTCGAAATTTCAGAACCAACCAGCACGGGACTATTGAGCAGGATGCCCTCATCGCGGCCGATCTGCAAGTATTGGGATGACGGGAGTTGCACGAAGGGCGACGAATGCCACTTTGCCCATGAAAATCACAGCGAGGCTCGCGCTCACATTACACCTTCTAGTCCATCCTCTAGTCATCTTTCCCCCATGTACCCAACACCCGACACCCAATCACACCTATCCTCCACACCCGACCCCGAAGCGCTTCCCTCTGATGAGGATTTGAATGGGATAGAAGAGCACGAACAGAAAAATGACGATGCTGAGGCATTTTTTTCTGAGGAGGAGGATTCACCTTCTCAACGTGACGATGTCACGTCTGACGCACATAAGAAGACACTGAATGTCGACACGTCTTCCGATGTACCTGTCCTATGCGAAGACGAATCCCTTAACGAAACTCTTTGGAGGCAGGACCTTGCAGTACCAGATGAAACTGAAGGGCTTGAGGAAACAGGCAGTGTCCACTCACCTAATCACTCATTGCCACCAATTGACGACGACTCCCATGTTCCTTCCAATGATGCATCTTGGGGTCGACAGGATGCGGATACCCCAAACTCTGAGGCGATAGTAGGTGGTGGAATTGGCGGGGGGACCTCTGGCTATCCACAGGTTCTAGTGACATCTGAGGAATCCCCTGACGCCCCCGAGGAAAGCTTTTCAAGCCAAGATCCCGTCGATCCATATTCTGACCCCTTGCATGCTGAAAATGACAACGAGGAATCTGATCTACACCATCCATACATGCATGCTGCATTCGCTGACGAGGGACATCCATATTATCCTCTCGATGGCAACCAGGGACCTCCCATCTTCCAGGAGGCGCCACAAGCCGGCGAAACAGCAGTTCCCCCCCATTGGAGCGAATATGCAGACCCGTATGCAGATCTCATGATACCCTTTTGCAAATTTTTTGCTCAAGGTCGATGTACGCAAGGCGGCGCCTGCCGCTTCCGCCATTCATTATCGATCAACGAGTACGCGCTCCTGTTCCATGATCCTCAACCACCTCTTTGGAACCCAAATGTTCAGCTTTACCAGCGAGAGCACGAGAAACGAACAACAGTGTCCTCATTCAACGTCTGCAAATTTTATCCCTTGGGCAAATGTCGTAATGGTGAAGCGTGCCCGTACCTTCACATTCCATCTACCGAAATCCTACCTGTCGTCCCGGAGCTGCCAATGGGACCTCAAAGCGACGAGAGCGAGAACGTGCCCCCTTCCCAGGACGAGGACAGGACACGGCCCTGCAAATATTATATGGAGTCGGGCAACTGCAGGAGAGGTGATCAATGCTACTATATCCACGACAGGACTGTCTATGGGCAGTCAGCCGATAACACAGAGGGCGAAGGGCGTACAGATGGTCATGGGCAGTGGCACGACAGTCAGGATGATGGAGCAAGATACGCGCGCCGTCGGACATGCAACCGATTCCAAGAAGGGTACTGCAGTTGGGGCGATAGGTGCAAATATCTTCATGAATCGCCAAGCATGCAGCAGCCTGAACATATCGAGGGCAATAGCTGCGTCGAAGAAACACCCGAAGATAATGGTTGGGGTGCGGATGCTGGGGGCTGGGGGACTTATATCGATGAATGGGCACCAAAAGAACAAAAGGCGACCACCGACGACAGCAGTCAACCAGCACACGAGGAGCAACCTACGAATGACACTTGGCCACCAAAAGACAAAGACGACCCTTGGGCCCCCAAACCACTCTTGTGTTCGTACTACGCCAGAGGTCACTGTAAGAAGGCCAACCGCTGCAACCTCAGCCATGCCCCGGAAGGCACCCCCAAAGGTGGAAGCCCACGCAACGGAACTTCGCGTCACCCAACACCTTCCAGGACGCCTGTACCTTCGAGGGTTTCGGTTTCCAGGGAAAACCATCATCGAGCGGACGTCGAGAAAGATGGTTGGGGCACGGCTGCACCAGATGAAACCTCTTGGGGAGCTCCCGAGGAGACGGAGTCACTACCAATAACGAGTGGTGGATGGCCAGATGGTGACTCCGAAAACGAGTTTACCCCTTGGGCCGCTCCTAAGCAGCCGATATGTGACTTCTACGCTAGA
Source organism: Lyophyllum semitale (assembly GCA_018851285.1). NCBI lineage: Eukaryota > Fungi > Basidiomycota > Agaricomycetes > Agaricales > Lyophyllaceae > Lyophyllum > Lyophyllum semitale. The sequence goes on along the minus strand of JABCKH010000229.1, from coordinate 19,278 downwards.
GGTCACTGTAATAAAGGCATGCGATGCCAACTTCGACACGAGAGTCCCTTGGACGACCTGAGGAATGAAACAGAAGATATCTCTCCAGCCATGGCGACAGTGGATCCCGCCGCCGAGCCGGATCCAATTCCGGCAGTCGCGGGTAATCTATTTCCAGCAGTTGAAGAATATCCAGATCCAGATTTGGCAGTTAAGGAGGAAGGTATGACAGTCGACTGGGAAGGCCCAACAGCTGAGGAAGGTCTAGCAGCTGAAGTGGGAGTTGAAGAAGAATATCTAGCAGCTGAAGAGGAATGTTTCGCGGCTGAGGAAGGTCTATCAACTCACGAAGACCCAGCCCCACCAATCGAGGAGGCGGCCTCTGCTGCAGAACCACAGGTGCCGCTAGATGAACATGAAATACCCATTCCTCCGTCTCCCAACGAGGACGAAAAGACCTGGGCCGTGGAGTGGTCGCATGAAGTTCTTGAACCCGCTCAAATCCAGGCTCCCTGCAAGGCTTTCGGCCAAGGACATTGTCCATTTGGGGACTCTTGCCTATATCAGCACATCGTCGAGGTAGATGCGGTCGTGGAAGACCGACAACGAAACCCAAGCACAGTCGAGGTCAGTACCAGACATTCTCGCCATGTAATATATTTTTGAGGAAAGGTGAAGTTGCAGTCTCCTGACGGGAGCGTGCATAACGATGTGACAGAAACTCCCGGTACAGAAGAAACGCCAATAGAGGAAACTCCCGGTGCCCACGTCGTGAGTTGCCACCGTCTATGTTGTGGTCTGTAGTTGATGACTCTGATTGGCAGGAGTCCGAACTTGTGGTTGAGCGGGAACTGTTCAACTGTACCGTCCGCTTTGGTCTTGATAATGGCTGCTCACCGACAAACTTGACGGCCGCGTCCGACTCCTGCCGCGCCATCGTGTCCAACCTACCGCCAGACATCCCCTACCCAGAGGCCGTCGAGCTCGCTGAAACTATCGATGGTCTCGAGCACGAAGTCGAAGATATCGCATTTGAGCTCTTTGAAGCAGGGGCCAACGTCATAATGAAGTATGTCACACCACAAGACGCGGTCAAAGCTGTCATCAAGTTACACGGGCAGACGTATGATATACGGCCACTGACAGCACGGCTGGCCACGGAGAGTGTGATGTCGCCCCTGGAGTGTAAAACGGTTAAAATAACTTGGCCGTCTCCCTCTCGCTCGGTGTGGGCTTATTACCCCACGATATCAAGTGCGAAGGCACATGAGAAACGGCTCGACGGATGGACCTTCCAGGGACGGAAACTCAAGGCGGCGTTCTCCCGCCCTCGGCCCAATGACACGACATTCGCAGTGAAGCTCAATGGTTTCCTGGTAGGCGCAGAGAAGACCGCCATCGAGGAGCTCGCTCAGGCTTCCTTGGTGCACCTCAATGCCCCTACATACTCAGACTGTCCCCTGGACAGCATCTGCGACACTCTCGCCGCCCGGGGATCGCTCGAACGCTTCTATCGACTTCCTCTGGACCCTGTCCGCGTGAAACATGTGGCATTTGCGTCCTTCGATGCCGGGCTCTCCGGCGTAATGGGCGCACACGGGGTGTCCCAGCCGTTCCTCGGCGATATCTCCCTCTCCCTGCAGAAAGTCTTCCACGCGAACTACAAGATCTCGACGCGCAGGTACGAAGCCATTCGTGGGATGCTTGAGCAGCTGCGCGAGGCCTGCCAGGAGCACTGCACGCTCCGAATCTCCGACGACGCTGAGCCAGTTGACATCCACATGTTCGCTGATGCTGAGGAGCGCTCTGCGTTCGGGGCCGCGAACCGGGAGCTGCAGGCGGCGCTGCAGGGGGAGGTGATGACGACTAGCGATGGGGCGACGGTGTGGGATGAATATTTTGACATGTCGAGCAGCGGACGGGCCGTCGAGAAGATCAACGCCGATACGGGCTTTTTCGTCAAGGTTGACCACCGGATGCAGCGGATACGTGTGCTGGGGGACGGGGAGGGCCGTGCGCGCGCAAGGGGCGCTGTGCTGAAGCTGCTGAAGAAGGTGCGTGCGCAGCGGCATGTTGTGCCGCTCGAACTGCATGCACTGCGCATGCTGGTGGACGGTGGGTACACGGAGCTGCAGGCCGAGCTCGGGGCAAACAAGGTAACGCTGGATGTGACGGTTCCGGAGCTGATCGTGCGGGGTGATGCAGATGTGCAGAAGGCAAGGGCGGTGCTGGCGGCGGCGGCTGCATCACCTCCCGGCGCCGACGACGATGGTGATGCGGATGCAAGTGGGGATAGCGAGTCTGGCGCGTGTCCGGTGTGCCGCCGCTCTCCTCGGAATCCCGCCAAGCTGTCTTGTAGACATGTCTACTGCCGGACATGTCTGCAATACGTCTTGCAGGCGTCGGCCGGGCTGCTACAGTTCGCGCCGCCGCGGTGTATCGCGCAGGGGGGTGGCGGTGACGGTGTGGGTGTGGACGGTGAGGGCAGTGCACGGTGCGGGGAGTACGTCCCGTACGTCGTCGTGCGCGACCTGTTGCGCACCGACGAAGAGACGGCGCTCCTACGGAACGCGTTCCTCGCACATGTGCGCGCGCGGCCGGAGGCGTTCTTCTTCTGCCCGACGCCGCACTGCGAGACGGTGTATCGGCGGGTGGCGGAGGAGCGTGTGGGGGCGCCGGTGTATGCGTGCCCGGGGTGCTTTACACGGGCGTGCTCTGCGTGCGGGTTAGAGTACCATGAAGGGCTGGATTGCATGGGCGACGATGGTTCTGTTGCTACTGGTTAGTTTGCATGGATGGAGGACACTAAAGTATGCATAGCATGTCATAGGAACTATATCAATAAACATGGTCGTTGTTCAGTCCTAGACTCGTTACCGTCTGCTACTTCAAGAGGCAAGCTCGTGCTGACGCACCATAGTCAGCAGGATGGTTACGAGCCTAGTTCAGTCCTTGAAAGCACTTGTAAAACATCTTGTTACAAGCCTAGCAACATCTCAAAAGAGATTTCCGTTAGGTGGGTTCAGTCCTTGAAAGCACTTGTAAAACATCTTGTTACAAGCCTAGCAACATCTCAAAAGAGATTTCCGTTAGGTGGTATTCATTAATGTAAGATTCCAATCTAATGTGCATGACAAGGAATAGAGGACCGAGGGGGTGACTAATGATCATCAAGCAAGCGACAATAACGATAATCCGACAATCCAACGCTCAAATGCGGTTTTGTAGGAGCGCATCTATTTTCCACCAGTCGTTCCAAGACCCATAGCGGCCTTGAACGAGTCGTAGATCCACCATTGGAAGCCAGTAAGGGTACCTAGACATGCCCGTCAATATTTTGTTTAATCGAAGCAGATATCTACACACCGATCATGATCACACGGGTGCCGAGGCCCTTGGTCGCCAGCGAGCCGAAGCCGACCTCGCTGGCGATCTGGCCAGCGGACTTGCCCTTGTTCTCGACCTTGCCGAGGAGGGAGACGAGGGAGTCGGCAGGGTGGGAGACGATAGCGCAGACGACACCAGCGAGGTAACCAGAGGCAAAGGTGACGCCGAGCTGTGTGGTCTTGGCGTAGGTGTCCTTGGGCTTGGTGAAGACATGGGTGTAGAAGAGCTGCACGATCTTTTCAAAGAAGAAGAACTTGGCCATGGTGTAGGGGATCTGCACGCGTGGTTAGTTGATTGTTTTCGGTGTTCCTAACACGGTACGCACCTGACGCGACCAGAGGGGGACGAGGGAACCGAAGGGGTAGCGGGTCTCAGCCTTTGTGCGCCTCATCTCGGCGAGGGCGGCGCCAAAGGCGGTGGGGAAGGAGCCGTTCTGACTTGTCTGGATCTTGACCTTGGTCATCTCCAAGGGGCAGAGCGCGATGTCAGCGAAGACCTCGGCAGAGGCGGAGCCGGCAAGCCAGATGGCGGGTTTGTACTTGGAAGCGGCGTCCTCGCCGGCGAGGGTGGAGTAGAAGTCCTTGAAGATCTCGTAGAGACCGTACTTGAACATACCCTGGGCGGAGTAGCCGACGAACGTGGGCCCGAAACCTTTCCAAATGCCGTTGGCGCCCTCCTCCTTGATGAGGAGCTTCACGGAAGGGATGAGGCCAGAGTATTTCGCGGGGTTGACCTGTCGGGAGGTGAGTTTGAAATGGGGAAGAAAGGACAAGGAGTACTGACCTGCATATTACACTTGGCGACATCGAGAGGAGTGATACCGGCGTGGGTGAAGCCGCAGGCAATAGCACCACCGAGCATGCACTTGGCATAGTAGGACGAGTCATGAGGAACGGGTCCAGCGAACCTGCATTGGTAAAATTAACATCCAGCGCATAGCCCAAAAAAAGCAGCTCTGACCTGGAATCCCACTTGACAGTGATCTGTGACATTTTTTATGAAAGAAATAAAAGTAAAGTCTACAGAAAGTCTAAGGGGGAGGACGGGGAGGGGACGTCGAGGCTGAGGTGGCGGTTGAGAATGAGAGCAACGGATTTTGAGAAAAGATTCCAAGTCCGTGTTTGTCCCGGATTCGACCGGACCAATCATGCATCGCACATGCCGAAACCAAACTTGGACATCCCAGAGATGAGATAACTTGCAAGATAATCGTCGACCTCGCTGACCTCGACCTCGACCTCGACGTCCAACACGACGTCCAGCACTAATCGCTTATATATCCCTGGCTTATATGCACGAGTTCCTACAAGTAAGCAGCCTGTAATTGATCAGCACTCGTAATCGATTTCTGTCATTGACACGGACTTATAATAAACCTCAGTCTGACCCCGTCCATGCAATCCACTCAACCTCCTCCCATGGCTCCTACCGCCGTCTCCCCCACACAACCTCAACACAACAACATCGCTGCCCTCAAGCGCCCTCTCACCCTCCGCGATGCCCCACCCCGCTCAACATTCGCTTTCGACTCCCTGGACGACGCCCTCTCCGCGTTTGCAGCCGGCGACTTTCTAGTAGTCATGGATGACGAGAACCGCGAAAACGAGGGCGATCTCATCATCGCCGCTCAGCACTGTACCACTGAAAAAATGGCCTGGATGATCAAGCACACCAGGTGCGTCCCTATGGGCCTCCTTCCGAGCCCGGACATGTAAATAATCAATCCCCCCCGGCCTCAGCGGTTACATCTGCATCGCCCTCCCTGGCGACCGCCTCGACCACCTCGACATCCCCATGATGGTCCCTATCAACCAGGAGCGCCACCGCACCGCATACACCGTCACCGTCGACTACAAGCACGGTCCGTCTCCCCTCTCACGTCCGGTATTATGTGCTGACCTTCTCTCTCCCACTCAGGCACAACCACCGGCATCTCCGCCGCCGACCGCTCCACGACTGTCCGCGCCCTCGCCAGTCCCACCTCGCGTGCCGACGACTTCGCACGCCCGGGTCACATGGTGCCCCTCCGCGCACGCGACGGCGGAGTCCTCACGCGCCCGGGCCATACCGAGAGCGCAGTCGACCTGTGCCTCCTTACGGGCCTCCCACCCGCGGGCGTTCTGTGCGAGCTCGTGAATGACGATGCTCGCGGGAGCATGGCGCGCCGGGACGACTGTAGAGCGTTTGCGGACCGCTGGGGTCTTAAAATGATCAGTGTCGAGATGCTGGCGGAGTGGCGGCGGCAGCACCCGCTGCCGGGCCAGTAGGAGGCGTGTAAAATGTATGTATATACTATTTAATGGAATGTAGATCATGGTGTATATGGGTTATCGATCTGGAATTGGATATAGAGTCCGGAATAGATTCCTCAGTCCATTGCTTTTTAGTCCTGTCTCGGAGTCTTGCCAATCGAATTTCCAACCTGTCAGACCGTTAGCATTGGAGCACTCGGAAAGGCCATCTACTTACCTTGACGAGAGTCTCGATGGGCTGCATAGAATTGCGGAGGAGGTCCTGGTCAAATCTACAACAAAAGTTCAACGTTGGCACCCCTTGGCCAAAACCAGACACTCACTCCACAACACCCTTTGCAAACACAACAACAACTGTGCTCCCTCCATATGCAAAATACCTTTCAAAACCCTACGTCAGCTCCACTCTGGCCCTTACCCAAAGCACTCACCCAAGCTCCTCCCCCCTCTTCACCCGCCTTCCCACCTCCGCTCCTCCAGTCCACCGCACACTCCCCACAAGCAGAGCGCCAATCGCCACCAACGCGACCGGCAGCCCCGTTGGCGCGTGCGTAAGATAGAGCACCGAGCGCCTGTTCGCAGTGAACACGTCAAATCCCGGCTCATTCACCGCCTGGGGGTTCACTGCCGTCCACGAGTCAGTTGGATTATCAAAACGCCGGCGGGACGCACGCACCGGTGTAATACTGCCCCGACACGTCCACTGTAGGGGCGGCGACCGTGCAGTCGACAGGCGCGTGGAAGCGGTGGTAGTCCTCGGGTGCGAGGCGGAATATCGCGAGGGCGCCGTCCGTGAATGCCTGAGCCTCGTCGGAGGCCGGCGGGATGGCGAGGAGCGCGGGGATGGTGAACTGCTTGCCTTTGATCCTGTGTTTCAAGAGGCTTGAAAGAGCGGGTTTAAGGAGGTGTGAAGGGGTCGTACCAGAATTGCTTCGCAATGTCGGTGGAGGGGTATACCGTCAGGCGGCAGTCAGCTGCGCTGCACACGCCCAGGGGGTCCTCTGCGTCTGCTACGGGGCGCGCACCAGGCTTGAGTTTCCTAAATCCGGGCATAACTCAGTTCAGTGCTAAGGACACGGCACGGAGGCGTACCGCGTAAAGAAGTCGTTGAAGCACTTGTATGTCTTGACGTCAGGCTCGAGCAGCTCGTCAGTCCGCAGCCTGTAGGTGTGCACGAAGGAGGGGATCGATTCTGCGGATTTCGGGCTGTCGTAGATGCGGCCTTGCTGTGGACATGGTCGCGTCTGGGTGTTTGAGTAGGAAGGACAGGGGACGGTTTGCACACCTTGATAGACTGCTCACGCAGGAGGTGCTCCACGGTGTGCGTGCCGAGTACCTTGGTGCGTCCGTGGCCGTAAAACAACAAGTGCATGCCCACCCTACACACCACGGTAACTCATGATCAACACCTAAGACAAGAAAAGGAACACAATCACCCACCGGGCATATATCGGCATAGACTCGAAGATCGACTTGCCCGTCTCGCGTATGCGTACAAAGTTGCCGACGTGGTGCGCGGCGACGAGCTTCTCGATGCCCGGGACGAGCGCGTGGAGCCAGCAGACGTGGAGCACGGACGCGGCGCGCATGGGCGCGTGGAGGCCCTTGCTCACGTCTGTGCGTGTCGCAGAGTCGTCGACGAGTGCGGTGAGCACGCCGGCGAGGTGGTTCTGGTTGGCCTGGGGGGGGTTTGGCGGGGCGGACATGGTGAGGAGGAGAGATAAAAATAGCCAACGAGGTATGACGTCGTTACTAACGACCTTCAGAGGGAATGAGTGTGGACTAAGGAAGCAATGTATTCCATAACGTCGTCAAGGCATGTCAGAATTGGCGCATCTGTGCCCGAGCAAAGGTAAATGAACTACAAACATCGTTGCGTAAGGACCCGGGAACCGTTGATAGCGCAAGAGCGGGACGGCCATCTCGCACAGGCACCCCGCTGCTTTGGAAAGGACCTGCCATTCCGATCCACGACAGCCCAAATGCATTCGAAGCATATGGCATGATCTGCGCCCATCTCCCATCTCGATCCATATCAACCACCGAAGCGAAGACTTCGAACGGAATCTGTGTGCGAGACGCGCTTCGATGAGTGAAGGGTATACAAAGATTTGGATCCACAGAAGAAGAGAATTCGAGAACGCTGTTGGTTAATTTGGGCTCGAAAGAGTAGGTCCGTGATTATCGAGAGAACATGGTTGGTATGGCCACAAGCTACGATCTGGAGGGAGCGCATCTCGGTGTAAACACAACGATGTCACCCTTTGCGTTGGGCGGTGGATGCATGACACGTATGGGATAGATACAATCAAGATAGGGCCAGTTCGACGATGATAGAACCAGACGGAAGTGATTGTTGCACGTTGAACGGCCAGGTGTCCTAAGAAATGGCAACAAAAACACAGATGCGGCTCAACCCTCGAAAGGCGAATTACGGCAACTAAATGTTCCCTTGTCGAGAAGTCTGAATCCGTGTCCCATGGGAGTACGACTCGGGAACCGTGGCATCTCAGAAACTTTCGAGTCAAGACGATGCACATGTCCTTCGCTTTCTTCTTTCGATAATGATAGGGGCGTTCCGGCCACGCTGTTTCTCCCCAGACAAACCAGGAACATCATATGGCATCCCATCTACGCAACAATACAACACATGTGTACATGTCTGTATGTTCGAGTCTCCAAATAAGGACATGGTAATAAAGCGGTGCGGGCGTTACACGGAGGGCCGCAGCGGCGCCGACGCTAATGTAGGGTTGAATGTCCTCGGGACGGAGAGTTGAACGCGTGAATGGGTTGGTCCATGCGGAGTGGACGGTCCGAGAGGTGATTGATACTGAATCCTGATAGTAATGCTGGCACTAATATGTACAGGGTTTGGAGACGGTCATGCCGATGCAGGCTATCATTGCATATAGCGTTTCTGCTGGCCGGCGGAGTATGACCTGGGTAGGGTCGATATGGTAGAGAGCGGTAGGTTGGTCCTGCTAGAAATGATACGGAAACGATATCCGACCAATAAGGGTTGTGTCGCGAGCACAGGGGCCTGGAGACGACGGAAACGAGAAGAAACAGATATTTGTGGAGACTGCATCTCTCTGTTGTGTTAGATCCGGGCTCAAGGTGCATGGCTAAGCGGCCCAGTCGCAGGTGATGCGCAGCTCATTGATCTGATAGTAGTCTGAGAGTGAGAACACAGCAATCCGTACAGGTAAACCCGTAACCGAAGGTGACACAGCCGTGCGGGGTCGTCGAACATAGATATCAGGGGGTGTTGCTGCAATAGTGCAAGTAGGAATTCAAGCAAAGCTTGATTCATGGAGACGCGTCGCATGGAGGAGGCGGAAGCGTACTGGCATGGTTCCCAGCCACTAGTAGTTCGGCATCGCGCTGTCGCGTCGCCATAAATAGGCATAAACATCAAGACGGAGAGGTCTCGCTGAAAAGCATCCACTTGAAAGGCATCGAGGCAAGGAGAATGGGAGGGAAAGTGCGGTAAGCGCCTCCGTGTCCACGTTCCAGGCAACGTTTCGGGGCTACACCGCTGTCCCTGTCAAAAGTTGAGCAGGGCTATGCCGAGCACAACAACTTGTGATCACAGTTCCCCGCAGCCAACTCTTAAAACGTATACCCCCTCCTGCGGAACCCTCTCGCTGGAAATCGTGCTATACCATGAGCCTAGATCAGAATCTCTTCACCCTCCAACTCACGCAGAGCGTGGATAACCCGAATGTCGTAGATCTTGTCGACCCCGCTGGTATGGTCCATTATAGAAAGCTACGCCTTCCAGGGACGGAGTACAAAGTAGAGGTCTACGGTATGTTCTTGCATCCCTTCCACTACGGTCTCAAGCCTGAGATATTCTTGAACCAGACCCGATAGCGCAGTCCCTGCTCATCACCGTGACATCGCCCAATGCCACGAGCAAAGTCAAGACGCTCGAGCTCTGCAACCCGACCCTTGTCGTCGATCTCAAGTACACTGGCACACTTTCTTTCCGTTGGGGCTTCAAGTGGGAGGAGTACGTCATGCAATGATCCCTTGCCCGGCCTTCATTTGTCTGATCGATCCTTCCATAACAGACACGAGTTTGAATGGAAGCGCGAAGAATGTTTTATGCTGCGTAAACCGGATCCCCCGGTACTCGTTGCGGTTACAAAGGAGCCCGCTGGCCGGCTCAAGACGACGTCGGTGCAGATCCTCGATTACAACCTTAATCGGTGCGCCGCTTTTACTTTACCCCTATGTCAACAACAGCATTAACGCGACGAGTACGCCTTAGATTTGATATCGAAGACCGGAAAGGCCTCGAAATCGTTCTCTTGACCGCCCTCCTGACATTTCAAGATGTGAATGAGGGATACCACGCCCCACAGGAGTCCCCACCAAGTTCGACGCCAGAACTGAGTCGAAACATTTCAGCGATACCGAGTGACTCAGCAGCGCCCGCTCCCCCACAACCGCCTCCTAAGCCGGCGCCCAAAACCGGTCTTGACAGGATCGCAGAGATGCAGGCAATCAAAGGGGAGTACAATGAAGTCATAGTGGAGGATGAGGGGCATGTGGACCACTATGCCGAGTACTGCGCTCGGCTACTCGCGGTACGCATAGAGGAAATTTCGTGGCTTTATTTCTGGCTGACACACTTTTGGGTCTGAAGGACGACGCTATGCTGTTTGTGACGGTTATATCCGCTGCGGCCGAGCAGGTACCCAAGGTCCTGCAAGTCGTGCAACAGACGAAGCGGATACGGCATAAAGCAGGTCAATACTTTGTTTGTGTGCTGTACTGTTATAGGCTGTGACCTAACGTCCGTCTTCTAGGCCTGTCCGATGAGGCAGAGTTGCACCAGTATGTGGTTTACGACACAGCTGAGAAGCAGAAAGGACCAAGGCGCATCAACCTCAACGATAACACCAAACCCACCAGTGCATATTTGCCACCGACGAGCCTCACAGTTCATCTAAGTAAAATCGACATGCCGGAGTTGCAGCCCAAAGCAGTTGCCAACGACAAATTCAAGGATGTGCCGAGCAAGGACAAGGCCAGCAAGGACGCCTCCAGTAAAGACAAAGCAAGCAAAGATCACAAGAAGACGGAGGACAAAAAGGGTTGGTGGAAATGATCGGTCCAGTCCACTTCCTTCGTCTGACTATTGCTTCGCTTCGCTTCCGTTTCCATTTTCTCATTTAACAGCCACCAGACCGAAAACTCCACCGCGCTCAGGCGGCAAACTTAATAAGAACCCTCGTCGCTCCTCCCCGACTTCGCACGTCCATGCCTACCAAGTGCATCCCAAACAGCCCTCACCGTCCCCGTCGCAACTAAACAACCCCGCCATCTATACTGCTCCACCCCCAGAACGCTCGTCGTCCCGTCTTCAGAAATCTCATGCCCAATCATCGTCTCTAGAGTTCCCCGCTCCCAAAGTCCCGAACCCTGGGACACTCAACACAGGCTGGGACCGGCCCGCGCGCCATTCTTTCCACGCTGGTGCGGGAGCCCAGGCTCTTTACGGCTCAGGTCCTTATGCTCCGCCCCCCAACCCAAGTCCGGGCTCCGTCCCATACACCCCATATACTCCCAGCTACGCCTCACCGCCATCATGGCAATCATCTCACGCAGGGGGTGTACCCCCACGGTCGAGTTCTAATCCGCCCGCGGCCGCAGCTGCACCGTCCGCATCGAGCACGCAAAAGCCTTCCTCCATCGTGACCGGGCTGTTCGACAGCTTTCGCAGACGGTGAAAAGTTAAATATTTATTTTTCGCTTTCGGTTTAGGCGTTGTATATGGCCTTGGGTGGTGGTAATGAGTATCGGCGTGACACAGGGCCGCTGCGGTGTTGGATCTACAACTGTGCCTATGGAATCCTGGGGTGTTGGGAAATGGGATTGGACGAGATAACTGGTGTGACAAATGAATCTTCGCTACCATAATTGACCGTGATCAATCGTAATTTGGAGGTGACTGCCATTTTGTATTCTTAGGTCTCGTGGAGCTTGGAAAGTGCAAGTGCCTGGTGTGTTAGAGTTGGGAACTGGCTGCAGTTGGGAGTCGGAATCCGGATCTGTACTGTTGCTTGTGCCTTCTGATCAGTACGAAAGTTACGAGGTACATATACTATAGTATTTCAAAACTTAATTAACACGCCTTCGGTAGTTTCTACTACGTACCAGTACTCAACCAAAGTGTGTTGTGGCCCTTGGGCCTGAAATTTCAGGACGTCTAGGTCATGTGTTTGTCACTTTCAATCAAACCAAACACGTTACGCCCAAAATGGACTATGGACGATCTAGACGCCCACGGTCATACCCGCTTCCACTGACCCTCCCGTTCGCTTGCGACTGTATCATCGCCTATTATTACTCCGTCGTGCAATCACAATTTACAATATATTGAGTGACATAAAAACAATGCCGCGTGCCTTTTCACCCCTGAACCGGAACCACTATCCGCTCGGCGCTGCTCGGCGGCGGGATGAGACAGCTTGACTGCGCATCTTATCCGGCTGATTTGCCCTGATTTTGAAATAGGTTCTGCGCGCAGTCGATACTTTGTACTGTGCGTGAGTCCGGCCATAGCCGCCGCGGCCCCAGCACTCGTACGATTCGTATTGATACTATAGTACTGCTTGTGTTTTTCTTTCTGCTGTCACATAAGGAACCATGACAACAACGCGTGGGTGCTGTTACAGCTGGTGGTTGAGGATGTGATAAAATCAATGACAACTTGCACGACGGAGCGCGTTCGGGAGCTCGTAAGCAGCATTAGTGTGACAGACAGATGACTTCGAGTCAAAAAGGGTTGTACTATTGTGCAGGGTACGAGTGGGCAGGTGGGTAAGTAGGGAGTGCGAAGCGAGCGAGTCAATCACCAGCGCGTACGGGAGAATGTAATATACGGATTGTACAGAGTGGGGAGTGCGATCGTCAGTAGTACGGTTATAGAAGTATACGGGTTGATTATAGAGGATGCTTGTCGTGGATGCGATGGTGGATACGAGTACAAAGGTGGTACAAAAGCACCAGGTGTCGTAACAAAGAGAAAACAGCTTGATGATGCAAGATGCAGCTGGTGGGTACAGGTGTGAAGGAGTGTTGGGCCATACGCAGATAGTGTATAAGTAAGGACTGATGCGACAAACGCACCCTAGTAAAGAAGGGCTGCGGGTGCGATTACAACTAGAATGTAAGCATATGGGATGCGGCGGAAATAGCGTTGTCAAGAAATGATAATGCATCCCAAAGTTCGGTTGGCTGGATGTGCGTCGACTCTGGGGGCTGCCAGATACGGTAGTGCTGGCGTGATGCATAGGCTGCAGGCGATAGAAAATGCTGACGGCGGCATGCAACCATCCAGGATGTGGGTGTCGGGGCAGGCGACGGGCAAGGAACACAGAAGTAGGGAGAGGATCTTATGAGACGCTCACGACTTCGATGAAGCTTCTCCAACTCCACCTCGCCATCTCGTCTTCGCCCTGTAGGTCAATGAAGCTTTTCAGCGGGAACCAGTCCTTGGTCCGAGGCTGCTTACGCCCCCGTGATGATAACGACTGTGAAGGCGACGGGAATCGTCCGCCGATCGGAGCGCTCTTCGCTCCCATGAGACGGGGAGGTGGAGGGAACACGACATCCTCGGGCTCGAGGATGGCACTCAATGTCACTCTGCCACTGTCCTCCTCGAACTCCGGGTCACCTGCATCATCATCCTCGTCGTCACTCATGCTCATGAAGTTGACCGCAACCGGCTTGCGCCGGGTGGAATGTGTCCGACCTTCGAGGCGTGCGAGGGCGTGGGAACGGTTGACTTTGCGGACGGTGGTAGAGACCGTTGACATCGAGTTCCGCTTGGGGAGCTGGATGATATCCGCAGGCGCTGTTGTACGGGAGATGACGAGAGAAGGCGCTGACTGTGATGCACGTTCAAGGGACAGTCCTACCCGGCTAAAGGCAACCGACGGTAGGCGAGGCGGTATCGACGGGGCCGAAGATGTCGACGACGCCGACATAGGCCTTTCTGGAAGGTTTGGCAAGGTAACGGAGGGTGCTGGTTTGGGTGAGGGAATTGTACGCAGGGAATCACGAGAGAGTCGCGGAAGCAGGGACGACTGGGGTGGCGCGAGCTGTCGGCTGGAAACTTCTGGGATTTTACTAAAGCGACTGAGTAAATTCCGCTGAGGCAATCAGATAATGGGACATACGGAAATGGAGTGCTCAAAAGCCCCGAGCGAGTCTTGGAGGATGTTTTACGCCTTAGGCTGGCAGACCGCAGGGAGTTAGATTCGGCCAGATCCAAAGAAAGAAATGAGCGGTATTCCAATGTATCACGCTTAGCCTGGAGGGTGAAGTAGAACGCAGACGAGCGATCCGTGGAAGATGGAGAGCGGCCTGAGGTCGAGTCAGTGGGTAAGCTCCCTCTGCGGGGTCCAAGTGGAGGCTCGGGAGATGGTGAGCGAGACGAGCATGGGGAGTGCTGGGACAAGAGACCGGACGTGAAGAAGGGGGAGTAGGGGGAGCCCGTGCGGAACATGGTTCAGTGGGACAACGGACGGAGCATAGCTGGCTCTGGCGCTGGCTTTATAGGACTCATCGCGTTATCACACCCTTCACAAATTTCTGAAACAGGACACAGATCGAATCGGCGTACCAGCTAGATCCACGCCACAGATCAGCCGCATTTATCATAATTTAAATTAGTATTCGTCGTCAGGCAACATTCACCCGACGCAGTATCTCCCCATCAATCTTCCCGCCTGGCATGCCTAGTATTCTACTTTATCACCTTGAGTGGTTTCGAGTCACCACCCAATATTCCCTACGCCTACGTTACGGGAAATATCCACGTTGCTGCCACGTTCCAACCAGTTTCGCATGTCTTTGTCTTTTTCTAACGCCGTGATTCCCATCGTAACCCAGCGCTTGCTGTCCTCACTCAACAAAAGACAAGAAACCCTGCTACGCCTCATGACTTCTATTGTCTACTTTTGTATATTCTGAAACACCGCGAAACGCTCACACAACGCTCACACACGACTGATCTCAGGATGACTAATCATCTTCGGGTTACCACTGCGAATGGCCGAATCGAGGCTCGAGGCTATCCGACATCTCAGCGCTGAGCGCTGAGGTTGAGCTGAGTAGCTGCTCTCTGCCTACAGGCGGCAACCATCGACCGCGCAGGCCCGATAACAGCGCAGCATATGGTCTTTCATCCCACCCAAAACTTGGAAGCAAGTCACGCAGAACCTGGAGTCAGTCGAAGTCGAAGATATGCCACGCTTAATGAAATAATTTACCAGCAACTGGTAGTCCATTCTCCTTCCAGATTTCCATCTCCTCCAATTGACTAACGAATCGCATCGCATGGCCCATCGATCTCTTTCAGATATCGCCTGACCTGGCTGAAGAAGTCGGGGAGGAGTAAACGCGAAAAAAACGTGTTCAGTGCATGTTTCTTGAGCCTTCTTTCTTCCTCCTTGCATTATTATCACCTGCAGGCCAATCGAATTTCTTCCCATATTCTCCTCCTAGTATCTCCTTTCGACGCGATATATCGATCCGCTTCGACACAAAGGGACCCTCCTTTCGTACCGGTCTCCGTATACCTTGCTTTTACCTGCACAGAATGATACCCGGTCGGGGATCACATGGTCCGTAGAAAGGATACCTATGCTGCTTCACTGGCAGGTACTTACGTTGTGTCAAACCTCAATCAAACCTTGGCCCGGGGATCACTCGATGCTTTTGACGTCTTCCGCCTGTAAGATTTCCGCCCCACACAAAACGGTGTAGCTTTCATCGACATCCACTAAGAATCCTCGGATTATAGGCAAGCTCCATAGCTATGGGACGTATGTATGTATGTATGTAGCTAGAGCTGTAATAGCTTTGCTTCCAGCCACAGCTCCAGGATATGATGGGTGTCAAAACGTCCGAGGACTACCACGGGACCCATTGATCGTGACCACTGCCGAATTGGATCCCAGTTCCCCAGAAAGCACAAAGCGTGGGCGCGTCATTAGCTTATATACACGCTTTATGTACCCCGAATACAAGTCATCTGGATACTCTACAAAGCACGTCTTCTCAAGTGATCAGTTCTTAGCTTATCGGCGCCATATCAGGCTATATCCCATCATCGTGATCGCAGAGTCTATCTTAAAATCCATCCTACTTTCTGGCCAAGTTCCCTCCAGTTGAACAAGCCGGCATGCATACCCGACGTGCCTGTGATATACCAGCACAGACTCGGAGAGTCAAACAAATCACTCTTCCTGTCTACATGTCGCGGCTCTCCAATTTCGCCGTTCGACTTTTTCCTGCTCAATCTAGCTCAATACTAAGGTAGCATATTTTGGTACTCTGAGCTCCCGCTCCCATGGCTATCTGACAGTGATGTCCTCTCATCCGAGATCCCGGTACCGTTGTCCTGTCCATTTGATGCGCCCCGTGAGCGGGGGTATCATCCGCGGCCCTGTGCATTGTTCAACACCCACCTGTGCCAGCCCTGCTTCATTATTGTGAAATCTTTTCATTTCCTGCTTCTCAGTGGGCACTAGGAGTTTTTGTATAAGTATCCCTCTCCCAAGTATTTCTTTTCGGCGCTTCACTACGCCTGCCAGTGCCACAACCGCTACAACGTGCCTTGGCATAACCTAGTACAGACGCCGGCGTATCCGCGTATAGCATCCTTCCGATATCTATGGGCATCTCGTCCGTTAGATCCTGGGAGTTTACATCCCCACTCAAACTGACTCCGAATCAGCGCAACGGATCGTTGGCAATTGTTGTGCAACTTGTTGGGCCACATAGTACTATGTGGCGGGCCGTCCTTGCACAACCGTGGCCACTTATCTGAGACCAAGGTCTGGCTAGGGCTCCGATGTTTTATTTCTAATGTACCAGCGCCCAACAGCGCCTAACGTCCAGCCCACTACGCCGATCAACCAATCCCGGACCGCGGAGTTTAGCTTCGTTCCCTCTCGTGTTTCACCACCCAACTTGCGCCTCGAGCCTTTTTTTTGGACCTACCAGGCACTCAACGTTCGCAGTCTCCACAAACCCTCATCTGTTGCCTTCTGTCCGTCAAAAGGGGACATGTTTACTTTTAGCGCAATACAGACTAGCTGTCCCTCCGTACATCGCCTGACCCCGGTCCAATAGAATAGAGGTTCCTGAGACCTTGATCTACGACGTCCCTATCGACCAGTCGACTGTTCGACACGACGCCTGGCAGGTTACGTCTAAGCCGAGCGCTCCACAGTCGGTTATTGGCCTTGATACTTGAACGCCGACTGCATAAACGGGGCAGCCTGTCTTTACCCGATGTTCAGACCTGTGTATTACGATATATTTTAGGCAGGCCTAACATCTCTGTCAAACTTTCCCCCGTCGCTAGGCGCGCATCGGCTACGGGAAGACGACAACCAACAGGAACACATGCCAGTGTTTGTAGGAGGTCAACCAACGCACTGTCAGTGTCCTTCATGGTTGCCATCCCGGATCCGAGGTCATCGCACATGTTCAGTTTACTGGGATAGACAGGGGATACTTTATATAGATGGTCGAGCAATCTAACAAACCATGAAGTAAACATTGTGCATTCAAGTTGGAACTTAGTCGCCGGTCCAGCCTAACCGTCGTAAGTCCCGTATGCATTCCTCGCGCTCTTTCTGGACACGCGTCCAGTCGTCAATAACCTGCACAAACCCCCCACCGTCACCATCCACTAATTTCAGCATCGTCTCGTATTCCGATAACTGACGATCCAGCGCGGCTTCTTCCTCTTTCATCTTCCGCGCGTCCCCTTTAAGCTTCGTGTGGGCGGCGGATAGCGCTTGAGCGATCGTCGCGTTCGGGTTCTTTGGCGATCTGTGATCGTACAATGCTTTGGTCGCGCGAGCGCGTATAAGGGATAGTTTAATCAGAGAGGCCTCTATCCTCGCGGCAAGGAGTTCGTTAGAAGCGGATCGCCTGTTGTGGATTTCTGGAGGATATGTTGCGACTAATTTTGACAGACCAGCTTGTAATTGGTTGTGGACCTATGGAATGTAATGTTAAAGCTGATCTTATCAGATGTTTTTTCAGGAGAAGATGCCTGTTCGGACCTCGCCAAGTTGCTTCATTAGGTCCTCGATATGGTGGTAAGCTATGTTCACCTCGGATCGCGTTGACTCTATAGATTTCTTCCAGGTTTTGATGTCCTCCGGAAGGGCCCAAGCTAAGGCGTTTCGTTGCTCTTCGCCGAGAGTCTCCCAGTCTCGGAGTAAGTTGGAATTAGCTTTGTTGACATGCGTGTATTATTATATATCATACCGACATGTGCATGAAAGAATTCTGTCATCGAGAATGTAAGTTTATCCAACTCCTCCTCGAGGCGTTGCTGTGCCCTCGGTCCCAACTGCAGAAATATGATCGGACCGTTGAGTGGATGGAGCAGATGACACACCTCAGACCTCGGTGACGATAGTCCAAAGCGCAGGATATCATCTTCTGGGAGGACACCGGTCCATTCCGTCTCGATCTCCGTGGACTCCGAATCCACACCTGCATAATCCTTTTGTCGTCTAGGTAGTGATATAATTTCGAAGAAGGCAATTTCGCGGATAAAGTTCTGTGTGGGATACGTTCCTCTATCTCTGTTCAATGGTGCCAATGGTCGATGAGATCCCGTACCTGGTTGATAGTGTCTGGATCGTCGCGTGCGATGTCAAGCAAAAGATCTCTGAAGAGTTGGCCTGAACGAAACCCGCACGCTGTGGGTGCGAACGTCAACATGGTGGATGTGATTGGCGCACTGCCACCTATTTTGCGTCGAATGTCAGCGATGATCGCGCTAATAGTAATGGGGCACGAAAGGTCACAACACGTGTCATTTACTTCTATGCGTCACAAACATTCTGCCAGTCTGAGTTGGACGGCTCAGTCAAGAAGGATGCTACAGCCGATCCGTTACGCGGACTGCGGCTCCTTGAACTCGTCTGCTTGCGCCTACGTGCATTCATGATCAGACTATAAGCGCTGCAGGGTCAGCGGAGGATAGCGGAGGACAGCGGACACGTTGAAGATCTCCATAGGTGCAGTAGCAACCAGCTCTCTAACTCTCCACGACCCATTATGACCATCAAACTGCCCGCAGAACTTTATCTACAAATCTTTAAGGCCGCTTGCACGGACGATGGGGCGACAGGGCTAGCCCTATCTCTTGTCTCGCGATACTTCCGGGACCTGTCGAAGGAATTCAGGCTTCAATCGATAGCTCTAGTCGGTGCGCGGCACCTCCAAGACTTCGCGAACTATCTGTTTGACCTCCCCCCTGAGGCTCGACGTGTTCGCCATCTATTTGTTTCGGTCATCCAGGAGATTTCACAATGGAAGGGAAAATGTAGATTCTTCAGGACCGAGACGCGCAATTTATGGGAGCATGAGGTATGCCTCGTTCCAGCGTCTCTTTCCAACACGTTGCTGACGACGAGCTAGGGAAATATCTCCGCTAAGGTAGAACAAATCCATACTCATCTAATGTCTGTGGCTGTGCGCGTGATTGGCCATGATAAGTGATAGATATTGTTATAACATTGTAATGCAGGCACTTTGAGAAAATCGGAAACCGCCAAAAATTAAGTTTTTGAGATTCGGAGGGGTCCTAGCTTTCCGAATGTTA
>JABCKH010000228.1:0-25807 GCA_018851285.1 Lyophyllum semitale | reverse complement strand
ATGCATATCGTGACGAATCCAGTCGAGCAGCTGGGGCTTGTGCCTCGCGAAGGTGAATTTCCGGCTCGTGGATGACATGGCAGACTTTTATGAGTAACGAGGTGGTGCCAGCAGTCGACCTCGGTAAGCCACATGAGGAGTTGTCCGGGATGCAGTAAGGTTGTATCCTTCGTTAGATTATTTTATTTATTTTTTGTCACTAGAATTGCTAAGTGGGGTTCATAAATTTTGGGGGTTCACATATAGAATTATCCGGCGACCATATCTCGGAGTACGACGTTGAGCCCGAAAAAGTTGCTGTCGTGAACGCCCAACACATCAAGAACGTGGAAGCAGTGGACGACCCTCATCCGCAACAGAGGGCTTCGAATAGCGGCCTATCCGAGCACAGAATAGTTTATTCGAGGTTTACGAGCGTAGGCATGTCACGGATGATCAAGTTCAATAGCTAAAGTTCGTAAACCGGGGCGAAGAGGAGCGCGATTCGAATCCATGTGAGGTGCTTGAGTAGGTGAGAATAAGGGGTTGGATGAAGGGCGATATTTGTCTGTCATACCTGAGGTCTACGAGAACTTAAGGCAGGACGGCGATGAGAGTCAGAAGTTGGTCAGAAGCATCAGTGCCAATCAACAAGGCTGGACCTGTCCGGACCGAAGCCGTTCTATTTAAATTTCCGCCTCTCTTTTCCCCTCATGACATTGAGAAGTTGAAGGTTTGAAGACTAGGAAATTCGGCTGCCTAGACGTCATGTCGACGCGGGTCGGACCGCGCTATGAGTGCTGGGGCCGTCGTCGCGAGAGTACGCCCCTGTTCTATCTCTCTTTGAAAAAATGATAACATACTCCAGCAGAGGTTGGCATTTCTGGGGTGGTTTGTGAGGGATATCAATGGGACTTGCTTCGAAAATTCGAGAACGGTACGTTGTTACTTGGCGTTTTTGTGAGTAGAACCTCATCTTCTTCTACACGACACTCCAGCCGACGTTGAACGGATGTTACTTGGAGTAGATATTCAACGTCAGACCAAGTGTGACTGTCTCGTATACTTACTGAAGGTACTTGTGCATTCCTAACCACATATGCCCTCCTTGTGCTTATTTCGGAATCCCACAGGAAAATCGGCGACCTCTCTCTAGACTGCGTTGACGTAAGATCCGAAGTACCTTTGACCTTTCCTAATGTCATTGTTCCGCGCCTTCAATCTCCTTAGGTCATACCTGCTGTCTTGATAAAAGCTTCCTTTAAACGCCCCGCAGCACGTGCGGAATGTACGTCGACGTCGTGATGAGCGCCCTCTTCGAATGATAGGGTTTCTCCTTGTGGCCAACAGTTCAAATTTCCTACTGCCATTCAATGCCTCAAAAGTTCAAGGCTCCAGTTCGCAAACGTGAAAACAAAGGAAGTGGCGTGCCGAACAGACATACAACGGCACCAGCAGGGCTAGGGGCTACGAGGGAACTAAAACCCACTCACATGGAGATACGGCGTTTGGCGGCGCTTGCTGCTGTGAAAATCCTCAATCGCCTGGACCTCCCTTGCGCCATCTTTGGGAGCATGGCCTGTAAGCTATATGGAACCATTCGTAACCCCATAGTGAGTCTTTGATTGTGTATCCTGTGTTGAATGGCTGGACGTTAAACCACTACCGGTTGTAGGACGTCGACATTCTCGTTTCACCATCGCCAGGCAGCGAATATACCCTTGAAAGCATCAAGGAGGCCATCGTATCCCGAGATCCCGATCATTTTATGTTGAAGGAAGCCCGTGATCCAGAAGCAACATATCGTGTTCTCTACTATCGCGTCAGCGAGTCAATCACCTCCACATCCGACCCTCTGGAGTCCAGTAAAATCGACATTCTCCTACCCGGTATAATGCATCTTCCATCGCTCCCTGCTGTCAGGTGCTTATGGAAAGGCGACCTCCCCGTCGTCCCATTTTCTGTGCTGCTGCTTCAGAAGCTGCAGGGATGGGATGATCATCGCACTGCGACGGAGGCTCGTTACATCGAGAAGGCTCCACTCGATGCTATGGACCTGGCTTGGCTGCTCGGGATGAAGAAGGAGCTTGCGGATCTGGATGCGCCGCGGTGGTACGCTGCTCGAGATCTTTTTACTGAAGAGTTCGAAGCGCTTTCGAGGGAGAGAGTGAAGCGTTTCTGTGCGGCTTTTCCTCAGCGTGCCAGGGTCTGGAGAGATCTGGGATTCGAAACAGAGTAAAAGTAGGTGTTTGGCATGTGTGTAATATGTTGTTCCGCTTGTTATTTCGATTCAAGGGCATCAATATTCCAGGTCATTCGAGCGTATCTCGAACGTCCGCTTAGCTTTACTCAGGAAACATGGTAAAAAGACCCAACAGAATGTGCTGTGGCTCCAGTCTCAGTAGCCTGCTCGCTAAGATGACAGGGACGGCTGGTCAAGGTCGATGTCGTAAATATTTATGGAATGAATGGATGGATTGCATCATGCTTCTTGTCCTAGAATCCTCACTAATATCAAACCTGCGTGATGGACGGAGTTAAGAGGGACCGCTCGAAACAGTCATCTCGTCCAATTGGCCTTGAACGAGGCCTTGAATGGTACTCTGAGAAGGACCTATCCCTGAGTATTGCCCAAGTAGATCAGAGAGTGGGTATCAGAAACGCAAGAATCCTTGTATCGTGGCCGTATTAGTAAGGGTTCGGATCAACAGATACACACTGCGGGCTTTTTTTGCTTGCGACAGGTGCTTTGGACGTCAACCACCAGCATTTCCCCCTTCCTCATCGCTCTGACCGTTCTGCACCGTGAATTCGCCGTCGAATCTTGCCTTGCCCACTGCTGTACGTCGCCGTCTCGCCGTCTATTCGGAGATCGCCAGTTTGCTGATCTCGATCCCTTCCGTGATAAGGCGGATCCCGTTTAGTGCAAACAAGGGACCCATTGCGCCCACAATGTCAGCAAGGCAAAACAAGAAACAGCGCAAAGGGCGCAACAATCCAAACAACCGGGAGCGGACTGTCACCACTCTCACGGAGGACCCCAACACCCCGTACCTCGTCCCCACGCCCAGCGAGGAGCCAGCAGGTACTTCTCTTATGTCTTCGCCTTTTTCTGTGGCCTCTTCATCCGCTGGCAATGTTCCGTCGTCGTCTGCATACCAGCCACCTAGCAACTACGCGGCTTTTGGCTACAACAACGCCTTTGGAGCGCCTGTGCACGGACCAGTTCATCCTCAGCAACATCAACTCCAGCAGCAGCAGTCTCAGCAATTCTATCCGCCACAACCTCAACAACCACAGGAGAAATTAGATCTTCCACCTGGACGGGATGATCTCGAAATCCTGGAAAATCTCAAGGAAATCATCAAAAGCGGTCAGCACGATATGTATCGTGCTATCCCGCAGCCTGCGGCTCTGGCAAGTATCTATCTTGGTCCTATTGCCACGTCTCAAACCCAAGTCCCACACCATCCGGAGCAAGCTCCGTATGGAAACGCTATCGATGGGCCATCGCAAGCACATCCGACTGCAGGGTCCGGTCCCTCATCGCCGGTTGATCTCGGGCGTCGTCCACCTCGTCTTCAAAGCAAAGAAAGCTGGGATCCCTCAAACCAAAGAAAACCTTTGGCTCCCTCAACAGCGAGCGGCGCTCAGCTCACAAATAATGTGCTATCCGCTTCAAGTCCCGATGTTGCTCTCCTGCTGACCTGCCCTCCTTAATTCTTTTTTCTCCTCACAGACTAACCAGGCGGTTCAAGGTTACGGCGGCCGATACAATCCAGGCAACAATCCACCCACTGCAATTAATACCTCAAACCTCCAAGATGGAAAGACAAACTTAGCAGGGCCTCCCTCAGCCGGACCCAAGTCCATCGACGCTCACATGTCAGATACTCCGTCCACTCTCACGGTTTCTCCTGCAGAGGGGCCGGGCCCCATCTCTCCTCGGCCGACTAGGTTCGATACCAACGGTGCCCACCCAACATCTGGCAATCCTGACCAAGCTCGTGTCCCTGGTGATCGACTCGGCCATGGTGAGTCTGGCTATGGTGGCCCCCGAGGCCCTGGCAACATCTCTCCCGAAAAAACCTCTTTCGACGGCAAGGATGATCTGCGCAATCCCAGAGACAGTGCTTGGTCCGCCAGAGACGGCCCACCACCCTCTGATGACAAGCGTCGGGACTTAGACCGTCCTCCTCCTTCTCCCACGCCACGATCCATCGTGAATGGCAACGGAGGTAGCTCTGATACGCGCTCGAATGCTGGCGACCGTGTGCCCCCTGTGCCCAGAGACGACAGGTATTACGACCGCGATAGAGAACGTGATAGAGAACGTGACTATCGTGATCGCAGAGACTGGGATAGAGACAGACGCCCTCAATATGACAGATTCCGTGGCATGTCTGATGCTCGAAGACCGCCTCCTGAACAGCGCCATTATGAGCCAGATTATGATCGGCTTCCTCCTCGTCGATATGACGTCAAAGAGGAGCCTTCCGATGATCGACGTCTTCCGGATGCCCGTCCACCACCTCCGATCACACCGGCCGACGAGCGGGCCCCTGTACGCCCTGCAGATGATCGACTCTCTTCCACTTCTGCAAGAGTGCCTCCTGTCAGCGACCCCCGTCCGCTGGCTGATAACACTCGTCTTGCTCATCCTGACTCTCGGGCTCCCCTTCCTGATGCTCGAGCTCCCCCTCCTGACAACCGGCCTGTGCGTGGACCGCCTTTCGATGACAGAAATGTGAAGCCTTCTCCTACGGACGAGCGCCGCGGCGCACCTATGCCCCCTGACAACCGTGCTCCTCCTGCTGCACGGCCTGCAGATGTTCTCGGGGCCAGCAGACCTGCTGATGACCGTGACCGTACTCGTGATGTCCCCATACCGCCTGCGGAAGACCGGAGCTCTTCACGTCCTCAAGTCCCGCTGGAAGAGCGGCTCAGCCGTCCCTCGCTCCAGGATCGCCTCAGCCAACCTCCCGCAAGCAGACCAGAACCAAACAACGTGACCCGTCAAGCCAGTCTTGAAGAGCGTCTCTCTGCGATTCCCGTTTCTGCAGACTCCAGAGAGCAGCGTGGACGTGTCCCGGATCGAGACCGTGCACCTCCTCGTCCTGGTCCACCAATCGATGACCGCACCGGTGGTCGTGGACCACCGCCTCCCTCCTCAGCTCAGGATGACCGTCGTATAGATGATCGCCCAGGACGTTATGGCCGTCCACCGACGCCCCCTCCAGGGGAACGTTCTGCTTATCCACCGCCCCGCACGAGTTCTGTTGTCGATGATCCACGGGCAGCCAAGGTCCCGCCTTCGCCTCCTCATCGTCCCATGGCACGTGATTACCGACCACCTGTTCGTCCCATCTCACGCGAGCGACCTGGGGGTTCATACCGTCCCGATGACAGAAGCTATATCCCTGACGATAGGCGATCCGATGCTATGGAAGTGGACCTCCCATCCCGTTTTAGCGACAGTCGCCCTGTACCGTACAATAGACCGTTTTCTCCCCCGTCTGCTGCTGACCTCGCTCGTGACCGTGCACGCGCCCAATTCCCTCCATCTCCGCCTCGGGCTCCTGTTCCTCTTGATGCGTCCCCTTATGATGATGACAGGAGATATCCTCCTGGCCGGGAGTGGTCGTACCAACAACCGTATAGCGGCGATCGACGCCGTGATTGGAATGCTGCGGACGAAGATTACTACAAGTCTCGACAGTGGGATCGCAACGCAGGGCCGCCACCTCCGCCTTCTGTGTCAGACAGAGACCGGTTTGAGCGCGACCCGCCCCCGCCGATGAGAAACCATGGATGGGAGACCCGCGACGAGAGAGATCGACGTGACTTCCCAAGGGCTCCTTCGCCGGCACGGGCTTATGATGGACCCCCACGTCCGCTTGGGGCGCGCCTAACAGACACCTTTGCTTCTGCGTCCGGACCCGGCGGTGCTTCGAATGACCGGTCCTACGCGCCTCCACCACCCCGTGATGCTCCGCCTCCGGTGTTCAGCAGGGTGAGACAACGCAGCCTCAGCCCCGTCCGCAGACCTGGTGGGCCGATTATAGACGACTCCCGGCCCCCGAACAAAAGACCCCGCGAGGACGGGTATTCGTCTGAGTTTTACCCTCCGCCGCCGCCGGCCTCACAGAGCGCACGCGGAGACCCGGGGCCTCCGCTGCGCAGGGATAACTACCCGCCTTTGCCGCGGGCAGCGAGCCCGCCACCGTCGAGTAGCACGAGCAGTTACTTTGATAGGAGTGGGCCCCCGCCGTCATCGGCCGGGACCACAGTGAGTGCGGCAGATAGGGATTACCCGCCGAGGGAGTATCCTGTGCAGTCGTACGACCGGCCGAGGTCGCCTGGACCTGCAAGGGGAGGATACTCCAGAGGTGGGGGATATGGTGCTCGTGGGGATGGTAGGGATGATCGTCGGTACCTGCCCCCGCCTCCGTCACAGTCGATGCTACCTCCCGGCCGCAGGCCATGAGCGATGTTGGGTGAGTTCTTGTCTTGCTTTGTCTTGCATGTCCTCAACGTGTTGTCTGACAGTCCAAATCTCCGTGCGAGACACACTGTCACCTCGATGTCTTCGAACTGCTTTCCATCTTCGATTTCGTGTTCATGTTACAAAACCACACCCCGCCTATCCCTTCTGTGATGTGGATCGTTCGGAATCGCGCTCTTCTCCCTGTTATAATGATTCCTATGGATTTCATGTTCTGTCCGTGTGTCCCGTATATGCATCGATCTAACTATACATATGTTTCTTTGTGTCTTTCCATGTATGTGTTCTGCTTCATTTTCAATATATAAGTGTTGTCCTTCTGTGCGCTGTGCGCCCGAGTTCGCAAGTTGCTGAAGAGCCTCGAATGTCGCTATCCCGACATGCTGAGGCGCGAGTCGCGGCCTGTTCACGTCAGTCCCGTGATGTGACTGTAGGCGTCAAAATGAGACAAATCATTCCCGTTTGCCTCCACGACCACGATTCCTGGAATGTTACTGCCATGTCGCTCGTAACTTCTCAAATCTGATAAACCAGCCAGGTGCAAAGACGTGGAAGGGACGTGAATGCAGTACTTAGCTCCGAGTAACTCATAACGTGTACTCTCAACTCTCTGAAACATGGAGTCGAAGGTAGGCCTCTGTTGTCCAGATGATCTTACGCTAACTCTGCTATCAAGGTTGTGGGCAAAAACTACTGGAGCGCGCCTCCTCCAATTTCTCCCGTACCAGTGCCCGGTCCTCCGCAAGTTTCCGCTGGCAAGTGTGTTCTGGCAAGTCCTGATCTGTTCGTCAAAATGTCTTTAGTTTGCATGATAAAACGCTACATGCCGACTTTGCCAGATCAGTCGGTCGACTGTCAGTCTTGATCCTGAAGAGACTTGCTCGTTGTTTGGAATTGATATGCCAGTGGCCTAGTATGCCGACATTTCAGAAAAGGACGTTATCACGAGGATGAAGAATACGAGGATCCTCTGACACGCTCGTCGTAACAGGAAACCCCTTGTTCCACAGGAAGCTAGTATCTTGACAGGCAACAGTATTTCGACCTCGAGATCGCAGACGAGTTCCATGTCTGCCTTGTAGTATCACCACAGCAATGCCAAATTGGTCTCTAGCCTGGGCTCCTCCTGTTCAACTGCTCTCGAGATCCGCGCCATTCCAATGCCTGGTGTCTCTCCTCTCGTTCCCATCCCAACACACCTGCTCTGAGTCTCGATCCTCGTTGCACTGAAGGACCGCGACACGATTCACTATGTTGAGATGTGCGCTGCCCGATGGAATCTGGCAGCGTCAAGGGAGTGTCAGGTTGTTGTGAGGGAGCCTCACGTCTAACGGATGCGGCTGCAGTGACAGAAGATGAATGGCCTAGCTCTCTTGATGAAATCGAGCAACACTGGCAGAGCACTTAGCATTGGGCAGCGGTGCGTTTGGCCGGGTCAGAGCGGGAATGATGACGCCTTATTTTTCATTAGCGTTGTACAGTTCACCATTCTGGTGAGAACTCGAACTTATCTAAAGTCATTGTCTTGCATCATCAACGATTGCAATTGTGGGTTTTGCCTCCGTTGCGGATTGGTTGCGGAGATCGTTTATGCAATATTGAGACTTGTTCTAGATCAATACCAAAATCGTTTCGATCACTCTCACTTAGGGAAAACTTTTACTAAACAAAGCAACTGAAGCAAACGTTGGCTCTGCTTTCGCTGTTCAGCTTGATGCTAATTTGAACCCGTCGTGATTAGCGACAGGAAAACCGCACAAAAGAGTTCTAACGTCAGTCACAGTGTCGAATTGTTTCTACATATAGTATCTCAATGATTGGCAGTAACGATTCCGAGGCGTTCACTCAACAATTGCATACTAACCAGTGAAGACCATAATCATTTATCCCCGTTTGTGTGCGGGTCTGGTCGCTTAAGCGGTCAATAATGAGTTTGCACGTATTTGGGCGTGGTTGATTTCTCCACTATCTCCAAACTCGGCTCCCGGGTTCAACAGCAATTGCTACTGTATTTCATCTCCCTGCGATATCTTCTTGTTCCTGCCTTTGTATCGATCCTTGTTTCTCGCTCCTACCACCTATTTCCACAATTTTCTCGCCTGTGCCACCCAAACTCCATTAAACCGCGCGCTACCTTCTATCACCGACTCCAATGACCACTGCAAGTGCGAGCAGAGGAGAAGTCCTCACTCCCTTTCTTCTCCGGTCTTCAACCCCAGGTAGGCATTTCTCATGATTGCAAGTACCTCCCGAGGAGACTGATCAATCATTGACACAGCCCCGAACGAGAAAGGTTAGATGCTTCACAAAAACCGCCACAATGCATGCTAAAGCTTCTGTTCCAGTCCTTCAATATCTTGAAGGCATGTCCAGGGAAGGCGATGAGCCGGACAACACCCCTCCTCGCTCCGTTGTCGATGCGAGCGAATTCCGGAGCAAGACTGGCTCTCCCCGGGTTCGCTCTCCTGCCGTCCTTTCTCCCGCCCCACGAAGCAAGACCAGCGATGCCCTGCTAGACCTTGCTAACTCCCCAATGAGCTACACGAATCGAAATGGCGGGAAAGCCATACCTCATGACGATGATGCCGACTCGAATGTCCAGGAGGGTCGTAGGTCAGAAATCGGGGAAACAATCCTTCCTGTGAGTTATTCGCCTCTCTCTCCTCTGAATGCATCTCATCCAGTTTCAGAAGGAGCCCGGCCCCTCCGATCCTCCAGGGCCAAAGTACGAGTCTTATGATTCAGGTCCATCTTTCGGAAACTTTGGTCCGCTACCCACAGACGACCATGCTTCCGCTCCCAATCCCTTTGCTCAAGGTTCCTGGAATGTATGTTTCGTTCTTCCTCAGAAGGCGCTTTCCCTGACAGTTATGTAGCCTAACTGGTCCCATATTCAACCCAAGCCACCTTCACAGGGCCCCTGGAATGGAGACGCAGAACGGAACGACACCAGACCGACTGATGGTGGCCAATCTACTTACGCCGCCAGAGTACCTCTACCACCCTCCGAGTTTGCTATGTCTCCCAGGGGAACCAACACAGATTTAAATAGACGCGATGAGCCAATGGTGAGCATCTTAGTTCGTATTCGACATCCATTGATCTTTGTCCAGTCTCCGAGAACCGCTTCCCGTGCCCAGAACGGGAAAGATCGGGCCATGTCGCCTATGTCTAATCGATCCCGCCTCACTACCAAAACTCGCGCTACAGAGCAGGGTATTGCTTATCCCCCATTACCTGAGAGTAGAGTAGGTGACGACGAGCCGATGTCTCCCGCCTCTCCGCGCGCAAAGTCCCCACCATTCCACCCCAAGGCGGCCTCCATCTCACCCTCGGATTCTCCATCCCAAGCACGTGTCCCCCAATCACCATCCAAGACGCCGTCGCGCAAGAACACAAAGTCTTCGACCGACCCGGCAAACGCCGATTTTCCGTCGCGCAGCGGATCTCGGCAACAACAGTACAACGGCGCGAGTATGTGCCCATCTATTTATCTTATCTTCGTTTTCCGATCTGATCACGCACGATGCTAGATCGCTCACAAGGTCCTGGCTCAGTCATGTCGGGTGGCCACCAAAGTCGACCTTTCTCACCATATCGCCATGCACCTACCACAGAAGATCTGCTGCATGCTGCTATCCGGGGGCGTGCGGTGGTGATCCCAGAGGAAGATGAGAAGGCAGCTTCCCTCGTCCCGTCAAACCGCTCCAAGGCCCCGTCCCAGGTCAGCAAGGCGCCTTCACAGGCCCGGCCGCCATCGCAAGTCAACGGGAACGGCAAGACCCCCTCCTCCCATGCGTCCCCGAGGCCGCCATCTGCCGCCAGCTCAAGGCGCACTATCGAGCCGTCGCATCATGAACATGTGCATGAGGACCAGCCGAAGGACGGGGAGGCAACGCCGCGGGCGCGCTCACCCGATGATCTGGACCAAGAGGAGGCGAGGATTGTGCGCGCGGCGTTGGCTGCGACCCCACGCACGTCGTACTATGCTGAACCGCTGGAGCCTAGCGTTGCAAACCATTACCATGATATGGAGCTGTGCGTGTTATTGCACCAGGAGAGCGACCCGACTCAGCATGAGGTTGTGAAGAAGGCACTAAGAAAGGCCGTTGTCCAGCGCGTAAAGAAGCTGGGGATGAAGCATGATCTTGATGTGTGTGGTCCTTGTTGGTTTTTTGAATCGATTACTGATGCTGGGTTTGTGTTTGTGTAGTCCCTGAGGCGGTATAAGAAAGACCACCATGACCATAGCCCGAATGCCCATCTTCCGTATAACAGCGATGTGCGTATCTCGACTTCACTGACATGCTAGCGCTAACTTGTCTTATAATATTAGGAACCACCCCAATGGGCATCCGATATCAAGCGTGAGCTTGTGCTTATGCAACAACGCATCGAGAGTCTCGGGCCAAAGATCGAGAACCTCCGCCCATCTAACCGCTCCCAGAACGGCTTCAACGACTCCCGCTTTGCCTATGAGGGCGACGAGTACTCTCGCACACCCCTTACACAGACCGTGCATCTCCAAACCCAGCCCACGGGCACCGCGGCCGACTCCATGTTCCAGGGCGCGCAGAGCGAGCTTGTCATCGACGATGACCACCACAAGCACCACGATGAGGATGACGACGACTTCGACGAGAGGACGGAGAAGCAGGCGCGGGCGCTGCCCACGGACGACTCGCCTGGGCAACAGTACCTCGAGGAGGAGCTGTACCGGCTGAGGCAGCGCGCGCAGGGCAGCCAGTCGGGGCGCTCGCACCACACGTGGGAGGTCGCCAGGGAGCACGATCTCGGAGACTTTGACGACGAGGAGGACGAGCACAGAGGCCCGTCGGGCTTGCCTACGATTCCGGATACGAATGGCGGGGGCGGGGCGTATGCAGAGAGGGAGGGGTCGCATTCGCCGCCGCTGCCTGCACTGCCGGAGGGGGACGAGGAGGATGAGGAGGAGGCTGGTGCGCATGGGGGTGTTATTACCACGCCGCAGGGGCCGTGGAGTGCGGTTGATTATGGGCAGGAGGTGCAGCACCAGCCACAGCTGACGCCGTGGCAGCGTATCCACGCGCGACTGTTGTCATGGGCCGTCATCTGGCCTCAGTCTGAACTCGACCAGGCACTAAACAGCACGACGCGCGGGCAGCAGGTGGATGAAGTTGCGCTGAGCATCTGGTCGACGCAGACATATAAGCGTTACGTCCGCGCGAGGCTGACGGATAACCCCCCCGGCATCGTGGACCGCCTGTTCGTACCCCCCAATATGGCCGATGCGATCAGCAATGCGGTGTATAATGGCCAGCATGGGAACGCGTGTGGCATGCTGAGAGATCTATGGAGTCCGTTTGGCCTCCCTGGGATGCCGAGGCTTCTGGTTGTGCTGGCGAAGCATAGGTCGGAGTCGGATCATTGGGTCGTTCATCGGTGTGTACTGACACCCTTGGCTTTTTGTTCGAGTTTCTCATTGGACTCTCTACAGGTACTCTTTACCCGACGGCACCCTGATGACCTATGATTCGTACTCTGGACGCACCCTCATGGATGGACGCGTAAGTCATATCGTTGTGTACCCACCCCGATCTGTGCTCATATCTACTTGTACAGCCCCTTGGCTGGTGGTTCGCCATCCGCATCGCCTGGCCCAACGCCAACTACCCCAGCCCGGACCACCTTGAGCAGAAGATGGTGCGCTTGCACCGGCCCACGCAGCTTCCCATCGACAACTCGGTCGCCGCTGCAGGCATCTGGCGGAATATCCTCATGGGTTCGCGCGGCGAGCGGAGTCTCGACCTCGAGCGCCTACGTGACCTGATCAACACCGAGGTCAAGAACCTGCGCCAGAGGAAGCTGCTGGGGAGGCTGTCGATTAGTCCGCCCAGGCAGGCTTGGGAACATATGAGTTAAGTGAAGGGAGTTGGACTCTTGGAGTGAACTTAATTTTTTTTATCCTCATCTGATGATGGTTATGTGCTTGTACGTACTCGGGTGTTATTTCCTCTTGCGATACCTTTTTGGCTGGTATTTTTATGAGCGCGCAGGTGTGGTCGCAGGACGACCTGTGTGTGATGTTGCTTCTTTCACGTCGATGATGCGTCTTTTGCTATTTAAAGATACGTACTACTTATATGCTTAGTGGATCCTTCGTTGTATACTGTAACAAATTCTTCACCTAGGTTCCATTAGGGAACGTTGGTGTACGCTACTTATTATGAAAAGTCTGGACATGGTAAAGCGTTCGTTGCCGGTGATTCAGGAGTGTCTATCGTTTCCGCCCCTCTCGGATGGAACGAGACTGCTGGTCTTCTTTCCTAACTTGAGCCTTTCAGTAGAAGTGACTTTGTTTTGGTAAAACACCCTACCAATGCACGTCCCAAAGTATCTGGGAAATAATATGCCTTTTTGATCAACATGAGGAAGCGGTCGAGCTCAACGTCGAAAAAAATAGTCTCATCACATTCAAAAAAACTCGTAATGGATTAGGCAAGTAGGCTTAACCAGGAGCCTAGCTGGAAGCCTGGAAGCCACGTAGTGCCAACTCCACCCACTCCTAATACTCGGTCGAATTAATCATCTCACGTTCATCGAACAGTTTTTTTTCACGTTCGATACCCTCCCGCAAAAAAAGTAGCTCCTCGAGACGGGCAAGCTTTTTCGCATCCGCGGGACGCGAGAGGCCCCTTCGGAGGTCTTCTACGGAGAGTCGAGCTTTACGGGATGGGGCACTGCCCGTTTGACACTAATGAACTGTTAGTACCAGCATCTCATGCTTTACGAAAAGAAAGGAAACAGTCGCACTACGTCAATGATATACTCAATAAGGATCTCTTCCATCATGCTCACAGTATCATCTGCTGGACTGCGGTCGTCGCCGAACCCATACATCAGGCTCCTTACTGGTATGTGGTTAGATTAGCCAGCTGGGTCGCTAGTTCCTTAACCTTACGTTCTTTAGTAAATAAACCTTTCGTGGACTGTTTGCGTGAAGCGCATCCCGTAGCAGCACCCCCAGCGAACACCGCAGTCGTGCTGTCTGGCATATACGATGTCGTCGATCGTGGTGGTGCCTGAGCCACCGTTGGAGCATACAGTGCATTTACGGGGGTGCTAGTTTGGGAGACTGGCTTTGGTGCATGTGTAGCCTGGGCGGCGTATAGCATATAGGCGTACGGATACGTCCATCCATAGCCAGTTACTCCAGTCTGATAGGCCGAATGTTGATAAGGGTATGCTGCAGGATGAGCATAAGCACCATGAGGTAGAGGGTATGCGCCGTAGGGATACGCCGTCGATGGCGGATGCGTTCCGGGTGGTGATATATGGTGAGGATATGCCATTAGAAAAAGAGGGGCGTCTTCCTTGAATTGCAACCTAGAGGCTCAAGGCTCCTCAGACTCAAGAGTTATCACGACTCCAGGGGCGACAAGTGTAAATGTTCAAACGTTCAAGTTGTACCCTAAATTTAAACTCCGCGAAACTCCGCGATGGAAAGCTCTGCTTTTAGAACGGTGATGACAACCACGATGGCTGCCTCACGAAATTGACCAATTCTCACATATATCAGGATATTCAACACCACTACATTAACAAGTGTTACATAACAGGAGCAGAAACAGAACAAGGTCACCAACGACGTCCGACATCATACATTCAAGGTACGGTTTTCCTGCGCTATATCCAAGCACAACCGATTGAAAGTTGAAGCAGACAATGGGCCATCGCATTTGCGGCCTCTTTTTGCGTCTTGATCACTTGCGTGATATGGCGAGTCATATGACGCAGGCGCGTAGAGGATCATGTACAGGCTTATTCCATGTGTTTAAGTGCCGGGCTCAAGCGAGGTTATGACTTGCCTGTTGACTACCCACCGGGATCGCAGGAAACTGGAGCGGTGTTGGTGGTGTTGACACATAACGGGGAGAAGAAGATTGATCTCAAGACAACGAATGAACAGTCACGTTTTGTGGCAAAGGCTAGGAAGTGGTTGCAAGAGTGTGGGGGGTTGACGTCGACGCCAGACATTATCCCACTCATTGACGTGAAAGACTGTTAGTCTATAACGGCACACGAGAGGCACATCAGGCCATATGTTGTACAAATGTTGTTAAGTTACATACAGTAACAAGTTTTGATTGCTTCAACAGCTTCCAGTCGTGCCTCGCATTTTGGCAGAAAGAGACGCACAACTGGAGGCAGCGGGCGTACGTCATTCTCGTCCCTGTCCTCTAGCCTCGATCGGGATGGGCCGAGGGCAGTGTCTAATTTCGGCGAGTCCGATTCGCGTGTGGATGCAGAAACCGCGTTTAAAAAACGCAATCTCACTGGCGGAAACAGTTGAGATCGCTGCGAAGAACCAGAAGCGGGACCGAAGGATTCCGCAAGGTTTCTTCCAAGCGGACACCTTATAGCATATCGATATAATAGACAGGCTGCTGAGCGCACCCGGAGCAGCCGTTGTATGTATGGTGGAAGATGAAGTGCGGCTGCGTAGTGCGTCAGCAATGAAATAATAGGCGAAGAATGAGAATCTAGTACCAGCTAAACGCCACATCTTCGTCATTGCTCGTGTAAGTCGGGCTAAGCGCCCGTATCGTCCCGGTCCAACGTGTGGGGAGCCTTTGTAGAGGGGAAATTGGGAAATTAGCTGGGCCGCTGTGTGATAAAAGGAAGGACGCACGGTGGTCATTGTTAAATATATAAGGGGCGGCTGTCCGCCTCTGGAGTGGTAGGTTTTAACTTCTTGTGGATCTCATATGAGTATGGATAATATACGCAGGACTGAAGAAACGGCGCGGATACTCACAAGTATGGTCGTACCCACTGGCTATCCTTATTCCTCAGTCGTTGTTTCGCTTCGCCGCCCAGCGCGATCAAACCCTCGGGAGCAGATCCGGTACCAATGTAAAGCTTTTTTTCGAGCATATGGCGTTCAGCAACGATACCGGTGTCAATATGAACATGGTGACTAGGGCAATATGCATAGAAGTCAGCATCGGAATCGAAAATGGTGTTGCGAAAGGTTGAAGCAGAACGGGAATGAGGACCCGTGTGCGGAAAATGGAAAGACAATTCAATGAGTATGTATGGAATGAACAGGAAGTAATTAAGGACAGATATGATGGATGGCGACGGCGAAAAAAAAACGAAGAAAGCAACTCACCCTCGACCCGAGATTTCAGATCAACCTCTGATCCTCAACGATTGGCACCTAGATGATCTAGATCGACTGTGGAGGAAACTTGAGGAAGTCCACCGCTCTCATGGAAGATGGCTGTGAGTTCGGCGTCATGGTTATTCTTGAACGAGCGTAGCGATATGTGAATGCCATTTGTATGTATGGTTTGCTTATGCCCGTAGCGTACATGGATGCTGTGTACGTAGTACGGACCACCCGCATGTTCCTTGTCGGGACCGCCCGTGGGTAATATCACTATCACTATCACTATTCTAAACTCCGCGAGACGTCGCTTGTCGCGGGAATATCATCATTGGAAAGCTCTGGATGACAACCACATGCTGCCTCAGGAGATTATCGACGAAGTGGTTGGCCAATTCTCACCATTATACGATGCAAAAACTCTGAAATCATGCAGCCTCGTCTCCTCATCTTTCCGCGACCCAGCCCAAAAGAAGATATTCCACTCCTTCACCATGTTCACCTCTGGCCACGCCCACGGTTCCCTCCAGTCGCGCCGTTACGAGATCCTAAGATCTAGTGCGCGCATCTGTGCCTTTGTGGAAGAAGTCACGGTTCTAGTGCACCGTTGGGGCCAGGGTATAGACCTGTGTTGGGAACCGCTTCCCAAGCTGCCTCACATCCGCCGCCTCGGATTCACGAAGTTGTTCCGGGGACCTGAAGGGCAATGGGCATCTGGACCAGAGGAGCGCAAGAAAGAGTTCTTGAGTCTATTGCAATCGCCCTTCCTTGAAAGCCTCTATTTCGACGCCATCAATGACTTCCCAGCCAATGCCCTGCAGCGGTGTTCCAAATTACGAGTGCTAAGCGCAACTCAGTCTACATTTAGTACGGTCGCTTTAGACATCCCAGGCTCTGTACCCTCGCCACCAATCACAAATCGGGAATATCTCCACTTTCTCTGCCTGCGCCATACACCTATCGTTCGGCGCCTCGCAGATTCATCTATGTTCTTATCTCTGCTACGCACGCAGAGATATATCACTGAGATCAGGAAGGACGAGGATTACACCGAATGTCAGGAGATACTTCGCTTGTCAGCATCATGCTTGGAAGACCTTACTTTAGATGAGCTAGAATTTTGTAATGTGTCATCTTTCTCTGCATCATATATCTCTGACAGGCCATTCTACCGTATAGCTGGCACCACACAGTGCTTGGATTTTCGACATCTCCATAACTTGCGCAGGATCACCATCACACCAACACACAATCGAGTAATACCAGACATCGCTCGCATGCTTGAATCCATATCAGATGATAACAGTCTTGAGCGCATTACCATCCACACCCCGCAGGGCTGGTGCGCAGTAGAAGACTATAAGAGCGGCGCGTGGCGAAGAATCGACGACCTGCTCGCGAGGGAGCGTCACGCCGCCCATTTCAAGCAGTTATGTGTACTGATAAAAGCTGTATCCACCAAGCATCTTTTGGATGGCCGTCTGGCGGAATACTTCAAGGAGGCGATGTCGGATTCACTCTCACAGGATCGCTTCAAATCTATTGCTATAGCGAGTAATCATTCTGTCCTTCCGGTGGATCCTGCCTAACATGAAGTCGATCCACGGTTCACCAAGCAAGCATTGTTCACTTCTATTATGACTGTATCTGATGTTGTGATTGGTGCTCAGGCCGATCCCGTCAAGCTGTCTTAGGCAGTGTATCGACTAGCTCGGTTGTGCGGAACGTCTTCATGTATTCCTAATTGGTACATGTAGCATTTGTGACCAGCCGTCAATGCCCCGGAAGCTCCTACGAGGGTACAGTCATAGGAGCTTTTGCGGTGGGGCCTGTCCGTCGTTTGGGAAGTGGCCATAAGTACTTGAAGTAAAATAGAATTGGCTAGTCATCGGGCTGAACCCGCGGGGTCAAGATCGTGACCAGTGTGTTCATCGAGATAAATTGATGTACTTAACTTTACCAACTTGCTTTCTTAACCTGTCATTTGATTGCCACTTTTGTTTACAGCGACATCGACGATTTGTCGACGATGATAAACACTGTGCTGCCCCAAGAGATTATCAACGACGTGATCGACCATCTCTCGTCCGAGGAGGACATGATCACGCTAAAGACATGCAGCCTCGTATCTTCATCTCTCCGCGATCCAGCCCAGAAGAAGATACTTCGCTCCATCCGAATGGTTTGCTACCCCCTCAATCGAATCGACTCGCATTATGGTGATCTGTTATCCAGTCCACGCATTTGCTCCGTTGTGGAATCACTTGTCCTGTACATTCATCCGTCCCATACGGAAGCTAGTACAGTGGTAAATTGTTCTACAGACACAAGGCTTCCTAAGCTCCCTCGCCTTCGCCGCCTCGAATTGAAAACTGAGTGGAATCTCCGACCACTGGACTGGGCTTCGGTATCCGAAAGATTTGGTCCAGATCTGTTGGCGCTGTTACAGTCGCCCCTCCTTCACGAGCTTACTGTGGATTCCATTTTCGGCTTTCCAACACATGCCCTACAATCGTGCCCTCAGCTACGAGTCCTGAAGGTATCTTCTTCATCATTCATTGCCGACTCGGGCAGCATCGTAACTTCCTCGACCTCCTCTCCGCCGGCCACAAGCCGCACCAGCTTTCTCCACTCTTTTTCTGTACACAATTCAGTCATCGTCGGACATCTTAGCAGCCTCAGCTCACCTTCTCCATCCTTGATACGTGTTCGGAAATATGCCACTTCGATCCACAACGGCGCACAATATAACGAGTGTCAGGAGATGCTTCGCTTATCATCATGTTTAGAGCAGCTTGAACTAGAGGTATTAGAACTTGAGTCATCCGGTAATGTCTTGCCTTTGCTTCAGCAGAGTGTCCCCTAACGAAGCCTCTGCCCCAGTCCCACCACAGCGCCTGTATTTCCAACGTCTCTCCAATCTACGTATGCTTAAGATATCCCAGATCCTCCCTGACTTTCTGCTAGACATTGGCTGGATGCTGGAATCGATAACCCACGACAACAATCTTGAATCCGTTATCATCTATACCCATGAGCTATATTGCATAGAAGGTTATAGTGGGAGCCGCGCATGGCGACGGATCGACGACCTGCTCGCTAGAGAGCAACACCGTGAACTGCGCGTTCCACGCAGTTGTGGATAATGATCACCACTCTGACACAGCAGCCCAAGTCGTGGCAACCAGTGTTGTACGACTATCTTGTCGATCTCTTCAAGCAGGCGATTCCGAGGTTGTATTCATTGGATCGCCTGGCTGTTTATGCCAAGGCTGGATTCGTCATTCCAGGAGATCACAAGTTTCTACAAGAACATGCAATAACGGGCTTTGTTGGTAGAGAAAGGTTCGGTTCGATATAGAAATCATCTTGGACTCTCGGAGTATTTTGTACAGAGGGCTGCAGGACAGCTCGGCTGTATTAGTTGTATGTCCTGATTACTTCTTATATTCCGTTGTTGCCCTTCACGCCTCTACGAGTAGATCCGGTCTGGAACCACAGCTCAAACTGTTCATCTAACCTCTGGAGCACAGCAAAATCTGTCCCATACTCGGTATTCAGCCTTTCCACCCCTCGATCTGTAGCGTCAATGAGATCCAGGGATGTTTTGGCGTGCTTAACATAGCACCGTGCACGGCGCAGAACTGGTATCCGGCTACCGGTCCTTTTTTCTCCCATCACACGCGTCTCAAGAAATTCCACAAAGGACGTGAGGGCGGTTGCTTCCAATCGACAAGTTAAAGATGTGAGCTGTGGAAGAAGTTCGCCACTGGTCATGCATTGTATGGTGGTCAGATCAAGAACGAGATCTTGGACCCGGAGTTTCCTGAGGGAGGGTATGAGGTCAAGGAGGAAGTAGAAGGCCGGGTAGTCGTCACATTTCTTTCCTATGTAGGTCAACGTCGATAAGGAGCATCGAGATCGGACAATCATATCAGAGATTTGGGTGGAAGGGATGGGCAGCACGCTATCGATGGTGATTGAGGCGAGGGCTGGCGCGATGAGCTGGTCAAGGATATTGCTCTTTTCCAAGTCAAGATGCAGATTTTTCAGCCGCGGTAAAACAAGAACCTCCACTGTGGACTTTGGCGAGTGGTGTTTATGACCCATCAAAACTGACAGCTCTTCTACATGCACACATTTCTGGAGGATGTCATAGGTTTCAGAGGTGGAGGCTCTGTTGAAGAAATCTTTGAGTCGGAGGATGGTAAGTTGTCCCCATGGCAGTCCCAGGCTCGTTATTATATTTGGGTGATTATGGGACCCTCGCAGCTCGACATACCGCAGATCGGGTAGATTCATGCTTTCCGAGATTTCCAGATCAGCAGCCATACGATCTGAAGAATTGAGCGCGACTTGAAGTTTCTGTAGGGAAGAGCATTTCCGAAGAATGCAGTGAATATCCGGGAGCGCTAGGGTTCGAATTTCTTCGAGGACGAGCGACGTCAACTGACACCACGGTATGGGTATGCTTATGACAGCGTTGGAAAGAGGAGTCGGGCCCTCGAAACGGATCTCAAGGTTTCTAAGATTTACCGCATGATGGAAGGCGATGGCGCTGCTGAATGGCTGTGTGAACTGGCTGCCATCACCCCTACACCAAAGGTGCCAACTCATGGATTCCATGGAACCAAAGGAGTCGTTTGGCACATTGAAAAGACGGGAAAATCCGGACGCATCGATGTAGACATTGAGCTTCGTTAAGCGCGGTAGGTTGGGGATAATGAGTGTTTCGATAGCTTCGACGGCAGAAGCTCTATTAGTGTAGATTAGTGAGATGGACAAAGGACCAGGAGGGGGAATGACACTATGAATAATTGAGGCAAGTTTTGACAGTGGTGTGAGACTAGGCCGGGTGCCGTCAGTCCCGATAATGGCTGTGTTCCAAAGGCGGCGCTCATTCAATGCAATGCATCTCCATCTCGAACAAACCCTGCGTAGCACCCAAGGGGGTTTAGAAAAGTCTGGGGGGAATTTCGAAGAATCCCAGTCCAGAGTGCATACAAAGATATGCCCGAGGGTTTCAGGCGCGAGACACTTATGAGGCGCGAGCGCAATCTGGAACTTCGCCAGGCGCCTTTTGACCTCCTGATACCCAAGCGGTCCAAGAGTCTCCTTATCCAAAGAAGACAACAGTCTCTCTGTATCCGCAATTAAGATCCTGGCTCGGTTCTTCTCCTGATCTGTGAGGATGTCATCGTTGGTAGTCGCTGCGTCAAATTCTAGTTTTCGGAGTAGGACAGAATCATCAATTAGACTCTCCATCTTTCGTAACCGGCTGAATGGACGTTCTCTTCAGATCAGCTAATGGTTCTCTCGAATGTGGAGATTCATTACCTTGCCGTCGTATTAAGGTCTGAGGTACCGCTCCGTTCGTTCCTGTACTTCAGTGTCAGAAAGTAATCACCGTTCACGGGTGAGGGGTCCCAAACTTATGTAGTAGATGGCAATAGTCGGTATTCAATAGGATAGGATTGGATAGGATAGATATTAGTAGGCGCTCGATGGATACACTGGCATGTTACGTGTTTAGAGTATGTAACCCGCAGTGGTCCCAAAGTGGAACAATTGAACTCCGCGTGTAACCGATTCAGAACTCAGGCAGACTCTCACGATCGAGTTATCTGGCAACTCTCCTTCGAGGCGATACTTGATGACATCCACTACATTGCCACAGGAGATAATCGACAGCGTGGTTAACGTTGACCAGCTCTCGTCCAAGGAGGATGTAGCTACGCTGAAAACTTGCAGCCCGTGTCGTCGTCTTTCCGCAATCCAGCTCAGAAGAAGATATTTCATTCCATCCAGCTTTCCATGTTGTTTCCATGGCTTGCCATCCCGTTGACTTGCGGCTCCATGAAATCCTGAGATCCAGTCCACGCCTTTGCTTTTTGGTAAAATCACTCGTACTATACATTTCCTCGCATAACAAGGAATCGGGCGAAGTGCTCCCCGGCGATAACCATGGTCTGCGGGTCGTACGCGATGATGATAAATGGTACTTAGTATTAGGGGCAATGAGTCGGGTGGGCCGACTCGAGGTGACACTTTTGCGACGCGTCGTTTGTGACATGTCAGATCGAAACCAATTGATACTTTACAGTCACGAAACATGATACAATATCGACACAAGACGAAAAAAAAAAACATGTACTGTGTGCAGGAGGCTTCTACTCAATTATGCCCGAAACCACCTGCCTGTTGAGAGTCAATACCGATTGGATGTGTGCGAAAGACTTAACTAGACTTACCTGTTGTGGCACGAGACGGAGGACGTTGCCAGATCGCGTCGGCATGTCGAGAAACCGATCTTGCGAGGTCGGGTGGGTGGCATCCTTGATCCGGAGTCTAGTGCCTTCTTGAACGACGTACGTCTCCCAATTCGGGTCGGGTGTGTACCTAGCGTCGGGTATGTACCTAGCGGCGACGCCATACGAGTTCTCTACTGTCGTCTTGAACTCCTGGGAATTCTCCATAGTCTTGGCCAACGATTTCTCGATGGACAGCACTTCTTCCCCAGTCGTCTCAGAGTATATCTTGACCCAAGAAGGAGTCTTCATGTGGTTGTTGTTGCGGTCCACGAAGTCAAAGCACCAGCAGAAAATGGGTGCTAAATTGTTGCCCCAGACGCGAATGCTTATCTGGTCCGTCAGCTTTGTAATCATCACCTGCTCGCCTCCGACAGGTTTGACCTATAGGAATCAGAATGTACTGTCAGCTGTGAGTAGATAGAATAGTCTTCGTAGATGACTCACCCCGAGATGAATAAGTTCGCGACCCTGCAACGCCTGCGCCATCTGTTCCGCAGCGGATGCATCGAACGCTTGAATTGTCTGCATGGCGATTTCGACTGAACCGTAATGGTTTATGCAGCCATCTCGGAAGCGTTGCTCGGACATGCGATTGCGCGTCGCCTCAGCGAGCACCCACGCTGTGGTTTCGGCCGCCTCTGGTCTGGAGCTAGTGGTTGTGTGGCGCCTGCTCATGATGTACGTGGGGAAGTGATGGTGCTGTGGAATGCAAGAAAGTGTGTGTTGTGTTCGGTTGGAAAGTATGTTGAAGAAGTGGATGTTGATATCAAGGAATTCAAGACGAGGTCGATGTTATACTCGGTTGGACTCCTGACAATAACATTCAATAACAATTCACTCAATCGCATGTGCTTAGTGCCCTCAAATCCCCAATATCAACCGGGCATATCACGGAAAAACATACAAAAAACAAGAGATTTTCCATACAAAGGCGAGATTTTTGAGCAGGACTCCGAGAGATGCCATTTTGTGTGGCTTCGAATGTGTTCACACCTCAAGGCCTAGAGTTTACCGGTAAACTCTGGTCGATCTCTGATTACGGTCGGTGTTAAAGATTTACAGGGAAGACCACTAATGTGAGTGACAGCAGAAAAGATGCATTTTTGGCAGCATAAGCATAGTAGGAACGAAGCAAGAACCAAAGAAGCAGGTGAGCATCGTGAAACCGCGAGGGCCGAGGACGGAGCAAAGTGAACCGAAACGAATCAGCTGCACTCCGAGGTCAATTCAACCGGTGTACCACCATTCTTTGGGTGCGCCCGTCATTCGATGCCCTACAATACATGCTCACGAAACCAGTCGATGAAGACTTCCTAGCATATACGTCGTCTTTTCCTAACACAAGCCCAAGGATCACCATCACACTTATGCGCCACCCCGGTCTTCCTCATCTCCACCCAATGCCTAACCGGCAACGCATCAGGAGCCGGCTCCCAAAACCGCTTACACGCCCGCAACCCGAAGCACACCGCCAGCACACCCGCAATGAGCGCCTTCGCCTCCACCTGCGCGAGCCACGGCGTGCCGACCACACACTCGTCCTCCATGGCGCCCAGGAGCAAGACTACAACTGGCCGCACGAGCCGCTGCACCCCATGGAACGCCTCGTGCCCCGAGACGACACCATACACGCCCGCGATGATGCTGCCGCTCCACATCTCCAAGGTACCGAAGTCGTCGCGTGCGAATAGCGCCCGCCAGCCGCGCCGCGGGATGAAATACGTGTATGTCGGGGGCGGGCTGAAAAATGTCACGGACATCATTGATGGGTAGGAACTAAGTTGGTAGCTCGAGATGGCTGCTCCGAAAAAGAGGTGTATAAAGATGATGGTGATGGGGCTGAGGCGGGAAGGGTTACTGGTGAGCATGGTGTTGATGATGTGGGTGACGAAGGCCGTGCGGACTAGGATGTCGAGTGGGAAGAGAATCGTGTCGAAAGTGGGAAAGGTAGAAGGGGAAAGCAAGGAAGGGAAGAGGCGGAAGAAGATGGTTAGGATGAGGTGCGTCAGGGGGTATATCATGAACGGGGTGGTGAGGAACCCGGGTGCAGGGAGATGCACGAGGTGCAACGCGAGAATGATGCCGCCCCATGCCTGTCCGCGTATAAATTTATCATCGGTATCATGGCAGGTACGAGGTGGAAAAACGCACGATGACGAGGTAACTGGCGGTATACACCGGTCGCTCCCTTTTTGTGCGGGCTGCTGCGACTTCCTCAAGGCATTTGCTGGCCTGGTAGGCTATGGAACTGCGGGCGGCGTGGACTGTATACTATACCGGGTGCGGGAAAAGCGTTGTATGGATGGGATTGTCAATGAAGGTCATGCATTTGACCAGTTGCTCGAGTAGGAAGGCCATACCCCTCCAGCACGATGTTAGAGTCGACGGTGGGTGTTAACGGGAGAGGAAGGGCGGTGGCCAAGTTGCACTTCGAAGTTTTCAACCCCAAATTTATGAGTCGGAGAACCGGACTGAACGGTACCGGTGAATTTCGCAGATCTTCATAAGTCCATTTCTGAATTAATGAGTTGTTGGGTGGCAAGCGACAAGGGCGTTCCGAGTTGAATGACATGGTCGTCTGAGAATCGGTCTTTCGGTTCTGCAGATCCGGGCCATGGTTCAGGCATTCGAGAACCACATCGAACCTGTTCGAACCGATCGAGTTGTAGACGCTTGCCAATTTATAATTAGAACCCAGAAGTTTGACCAGATCGTATCACACAAGTACTACGAAGACTTAATCTAGACTGCGAGAAGGTGATAAATAACTAAGTTATTAGGCAGAGATGGGCAAAATCTTACAAGCGTTGTCTTTTGCTAGCGGAAGCACTGGGCTCGCCGTTGTCGCACTTGTGTGTTTTGTGCCCCTTGAAGTTCTTCTCCCATGGCTTAGCCGGAACAGCCGGAACATAAAGTGCCTTATATGCCCGCACCCCGTAGCATACGACCAGCACGCTCGCAGCAAGCGCCTTCGCTTCCAGCACGCTCAGCCACGGCGTGCCTACCACGCAGCTGTCCTCCTTAATCCCCGCGACCCCAACTATTATCAACCGCAGAAACCATTGCATCCCATGGAACGCCGGCGCGCCTGACACGACGTCGTACACCACTACGACGAGGGCGCCTGCCCAGTACTCCATCAAAATCCAGGCATTCGAGGTGCGCATCAGGGCGTTGTGGAGGGCCGGATTCAGGTTGTTGGAGGCTACGTCGGAAAGAGGGTAGGTGGGAAAGGAAGGGAAGCAGCTGGAGGAGATAAAGGCGCCGAAGAAGAGGTGCGCAAAGGTCGCGTTGCGGGGGCTACAGGTGGGAGGGGTGGGCATGCTGACCATGCGGGTGATTGCGGAGGTGCGGAGTAGGGCGTCGAGCGGGAAGAGGACGGTGTCGAGGATGGTGGTGGTGGTGGGTGAGGTGAGGAAGGGAAGGAAGCGACAGACGACAATCACACCGATGTGTGTCGCTGGATAGATAATGTAGCGGATGGAAGAGTACACCATGGGTGCGGGGAGTTGTAGGAGATGGCATATAAGGATAATCCCGCCCCAAATCTAAGAGGATTAAGCACTATGTACG
Source organism: Lyophyllum semitale (assembly GCA_018851285.1). Taxonomy (NCBI): domain Eukaryota; kingdom Fungi; phylum Basidiomycota; class Agaricomycetes; order Agaricales; family Lyophyllaceae; genus Lyophyllum; species Lyophyllum semitale. The sequence continues at coordinate 288 of JABCKH010000228.1, read as the reverse complement.
TATACCTTGTACCTCTGAAAACGCGCCATGACGCAATATCCGATGAAATATGCTTGCCACACGCTCATTTCCACCCCAATCATCCTTGCCACCGTTGCACGAGAATTAGCCTGGAGGGTTATTGTAGTGCGGACAACAGAGACAGTAGCCCAAAGTGGGTGCGGAAAGATCGTAGGATAGATGGGCTTCCACATGAAAGCCATGCAATTGAAGCTGACCCAGCCCTCCCCCACAATGACATTCCTTATATGGTAAGAGGTCAATTTGGCGGAGTATCAGCCACGCTTT